>JAIUZE010009944.1:0-11468 GCA_022085475.1 Heliosperma pusillum | reverse complement strand
TTAAAGAATTGATAAGTTCTTTATTTTTTACTTCACAAATTGCATATTATGAAGGATTAATATTGCCGATATACCACTTAATGTTTTTATACTACTTTCAGGTTGATCCTACGCCGTACAAGTTTTTTGAGAAAACAAAGAAAAACAAGAAGGGCGAGTGGGTTAATCCTAGAGCTGCTAAGACAAACGTAAGTTTGTCTAATTATTACTAAGGAATTTTTTTTATATCCAACTTTAATACTATTTCTTAGTTTTGTTTTGTTTTTATCACTTAATGTTTTTAATTAGAGAAAATTGTTGATTACAGCCTTATAAAAATCACTTTTTGAAATTTACAGCCTTATATAAATTTATTTGAAAATTACACTCAATTAATTAGCTTTCTTCTAAAATTGCTTCAGAATGAGGATTCCGGTGATTTTTAAAAAAAAGTGACCGAAATACCCTTTTCTTATTCTAAAGCCTCTTTACCCCAGATTTTTTACTTTCTTACCTCTCTCACAAAATTTTACCCTAAACTCTCATTTATCCACCTCTCTAAAATTCTTCCCAAATTTTTGTAGAAATCTCGTCGCCATAGTTAGTTAGAGCTCAGATTATGAGTGGCAAAGCGGTGAAATCATCAAACGGTTCTTCTTCGAAGAGTAAGTATTCATGCACCCGAAGTTTAATTAATTTTATCTTACCTAAATTGATAAACCCTAATTTTATTAATTTGGGGAAAAAGAGTTTACATATAATAATGATAAAATTAAAAACATTTAAACTATACTTGTAATATATGATTGAAATGCGACTTCTAATGGCAAAAATAGAGCAGAATTCTAAGAGCTAAAAGAGAGCATAGGTCGGGGGAGATGTTGAAGGAACAAAGACATAAGAAAGAGATGGTGAATTTTTGATTGGGTTTGAGAGTTTTTTTTATGTATATCATTTAAACCTATGGGTAAGGAAATGAAGGAAATCCGGAATTGTTTAAAGGTAAGGGCATATCCGTCATAAAAGATGAACTTAAATGACCAAAATTAAAAATTGCATGAAGAATCAGTCGGAGTGTATGTTCTGGGTGTAATTTATCAATAGAAGTGATTAATTGGGTGTAATTTTCAAAAAAAATTATATAAGGCTGTAAGTTTCAAAAAGTGGTTTTTATAAGGCTGTAATCAACAATTTTCTCTTTTAATTTTACAAATTGTTTTTTTTTTCAGGAAGCTTACACCGTAGAGATGAGTCAGCCAACGCCAACTGGCGAGACCCTAAACGAGTTCCATGCATACTATAAAGCTGCAGATGGATTCGATAAGAATACGAGGCTGTTCGGGATGGGAGACAAGGGGAAAGAAGTGTGGTATGATCCACCTTGCAACAAAAGTGCATGCGCATCTTTTTCCTACAGTCCTACTGATTACACTTGATTCACAAGTGAAAATACGCAAATGAAGGAGCAATTGAGTGCACTTGCGAATAAACGAGAACATGAACGAGCCGCCCGACTTGCCCTTGAAGCACAAGTACGGGCCAATCAACAACAAATGGAGAGCCAAGCCGAGCAAATGGCCGCCATGAAGCGGCGTTGATGAAATTTCTTCCCCCGGGCTCGTGCTATTTCCCTCCTCCACGTCGAAGAGACGACAACGCGGACGATGGGCACGGCTTTGGACTGGTTTCCTTTACCCCCTTTGTAACACCCGCAAATGTACCCTGTAACAACCCGAAATGTACCCTATTTTTCTAGTGAAAATATTTTACGAATACTTTTCAGCAAATCTAAGTTTTAATTTAGAATTTATTGTTTCCAGTCGAATTTGGAAGTTCCGAGTTCGTATTTGGAATTTCTGCGAGATTTCATGAGAATCCCGTTTTTAAGTCAACTTTGACTTTCGTTGACTTTTCCGACTCACCCCGTAATTTTAAAGACCGAAATTATATTTGAAAAATAATAAATTTAATTTATTTTTATTAAGATTTATTTGAATTTATGATAATTTAATATAATTATTTTGAATTTATTCGGAATTTAAGAGAAGGTTTTACGGTTTAACCCCGAGCGTCATTTAACTATTCTCGAGTCAACTTAAATCCCGAAACAAACCCGAAACCCGACTTTGGCATGAGTCACACGCCCCATGTCATCTTTTTCCACTCACATTAGATATTTGAATTCTTTCGATTAAATTAATACGAATATCTAAGATATTTGTAACTTTATCGATCCGTCAGTTTAAATTACGCAAATCGATTAAAATCAGACCCGGTTTCTTCTCATGTCACACGGCTCTTCCTCCTCTAATAGGACTAGATATTTTTCTTTCTTTTTGATTACAATAACATAATATCTAATTATTATCTAGATATTTTATTAAACAATCATTTAATCTAATGATATTTAATTAATTAGCTTAATATAATTATAAAACCCGAGTCAATCCCGTAACAACAATTTCAAAACCCGACTCCATAATTCTTCTATATGTACACGGCCCACTCCACTCTTGTTCACTAACTATCTTTTCATTTTACAATAAATCAACTTAAGATCTAATTAATACTTTCTTTAATCGTTCTTCATCGTTCTTCATCGTTCTTCATCGTTCTTCGTCGTTCTTGAGCAAAATCGTCACAAAACCTTCGTTACTTGTTCAAATCTGTCCTAACTTATATTTCTAGAATCTCCTCTTCGCTCTCCATCTTCAAGTACGGTTTATTTTCAATTCCGACAAAATCGTTTTCAACGCTTTAATTATGGAAAAATCAAGTTTTAATTCTAATAATGTTATTCTTGTTATTTCTTATAGGGGAAGATTTTGAAGACGAGTTTGGTGACTCGTATATTTTAGGAGAAGATTAGAAGGCGGGTTTCTTATTTCTTTAGTTCTTATTTTGGGTGCTAATTGATTTTTGTGCTAGCTAAGGTAACGATTCCGATTTACTCGACGAATTAATGTCACATACCTTATGTTTTGGTTATGTTGTTGTTATTTACGGTTTTAGTTAGTAACATGATAAGTAGTTGTTATTATTATGTTTTATGAATTTATAACATGTTTAGTGTTCTTGACATATTTGGATGATTTGTTCATAATCATGATTTTTGTATGGATGATGGTTAAATTGGTTGTTAAAATGGTTGTTTGTTAATTAAAACATGTTGGAATTAATTTGGTGTTTGTTGTTGTTGGGGCCGTGTAAAATGGCTGAAAAACCAGCCCAAACCAGGCCGGTTCAGGCCGGTTCAGGCCCGGTCTAGGCCGGTCTGGATTGGTTCGGGATTTGTCCTTTAGGTTTTTGTCGATACTTGATTGTTTTGTTGTTGTTTTGACAGGTTTTAATTATGTTAAGCATGCGGGAAATATTAAGAAACGGTTTTTAGAAAAGTCGATCAAAGTAGCCAAAATAGGCCGGTTTATTCTCGGCCCAAAAACAGGCCGTGGGTCCCCCTCTAAACTTGTGACGGTTTTTGAGTTATTGTTATTTTACCGTGTTTTGTAATATTTAGCAAGTGGGAAATGTTAATAAGTAAATTATTTAATTAAAAGTTTTCATAATATTATTATTTCTCACATGTTAGAAATTATAATACGAGATTTTAGTTTAATATGTTATCCTTTAAGTCAAGCGGGTTTTTGTATGATTTTAATAATTCACATGTTAGAGGTTGGAATAAATTAGCATGAGATAAATATGATGATTTTATGTTCAAGTCTAATTGGTAAAGACTCTGTTTCTAGCCGGTTTGACCAAACGGGTTTGGTCAAACTAAGATCTAGTCAGCCCCGTTTTGACTGATGACCCGTCGCGGGACTCGGGTCGGGGATTTGTCTTCAAGTAAGATTGTATTTAATTAATAAATTAGCCTTAGTAGATATGAGGCGATATGATATTTGATTATGATTTATATGCAATTAGTCACATGATAGGATGTTTTTCCCGTGACTGTTTTGATTATATGGTTGGTGTCGTGTTGACTAAGTGCCCATAGAGAATTATGAGTATATTGCGTCTTGACCATTCTAATTCTAAATGAGTATCTTGGACCATGACATTGATAGGCCCGTACTATCTTTAACGAGTATATAGTTCATGGTTAATAGCTTTTGTGTCACGGCCTGGGGGGCTTATCTCCAAGTCGGGGCATGGCATCCTAAGAGTTCCGCTTTGGGAAGGGAGCCAGCTTAAGGACTAGCCATCTCTGCTTAGGGGGTCGCCTATCAGAGTTTCTCATGTACGGTTATGTAATGAGACAGGGAATGGGTTAGCTGTTGTCGCTAGGTCTGATCAGTCTAGGAATAATTATGTTTCCTACCGTGGTTTGGGGTTTATAGCCTCGAGTTACAGAAGTCAGGACTATTGACTTGTACAAAGAAACTTATGCCTGTTTTCTAGAAGATTGGATTTTAATGTTTGATGATTCTATGAATCTTAGAGTGAGATGCAAGCCGGATAAGGTTGATAGAGTTTGGATTACCGGTTGTTAACTGATTCACATGATATTTTGTATGATTAGGGTTGAGTGTATCATGGCCATGTTTTAAAGGTAACCTCTGAGCTAGCATACCAGCTTCCCTACCTCGTGTTATAGATTGTTAACAGATTCACATGATAGTTTTCATATGATAGGTTATATGTTAGTTAATTGTTTCATAACATGAAAAGCATATCGTATATGTTAAGTTTTGTATTTTCCATATACATTTCTTTTATGTTATTCATGTTTTATTAAACTCGACATTTCGTGGCTGGGAGAACTCGGAGTTACTCCCCACTGACTGTGGCTTCCGTGTTTATATTTAATGCGGGTGGCAGGTTTGTGATGCATACATTGGGTACATTGACGAGCTAGCGAGCGAAGTATTTACCTTGGACCTATATTCGGGTCTTAGATTGTATATTATTATAACACTCTTATTTCCGTATTATTACGGGGAGATATGTCTCCCGCGTTTTGGATAATTTTCATGTAGAATATTAATTTCCATTTGTTATGAACTTTGCTTTAGACACTTTGTTATGATGAATATATTTAATAGTCAGGTCCGGTTTTAAAATTTACCGACTTTCACTAAAGTGAACCTATTAGAAACGTATTTCTCATCTTTTATTTATTTTTTAAATTATTTTTTTCTTTCCGCAAATTTGAGGGTGTCACAGTTGGTATCAGAGCATTTTTGCTCCCGACGCACGTTTGTGTACCCTTGCATAAAATAACTTGACCTTAATAAAATAATAAACCGTGAGATAGAAGGGTAAGATGGGTAGATTAGGATTATGTTGTAGTCTCTTTGTTCTTGCTAAATGATAAGTACTAATCTGTGTTTTCTTTTGCAAGATGCCTCCGAGAATTGACAACACGATCCTAGCAGCTCTTACTGTTATTATTCAGAACCAGCAAAATCAGCAAAATCAACAGGCGAATCCTATTCCTCCTCCCGACCGTGAGAGACACGGAAGTTGTTCATGGGTTGCTTCACAACTATCTAGGAGCCAAGCCAAAACCTATGGTGGTGAAGTAGATCCCATTCAGCTTTCGAGGTGGATACATGAAATGGAGAAGAACTTTTCTCTTTATGATGTGCTGGAAACGGATAAAGTCCGTCTTGCTTCCCACTTCTTAGTGAAGGAAGCTGATCAGTGGTGGACTCTTTCTGGTCCTACTGCTAAGTTGGAACCTGATTTTGGTTGGACCCGTTTCCGTGAACTATTGGAGGCGAGGTTCTACGTGGATGAGTTGAGGCAGCAGAAACTGAAGGAGTTTATGGACTTCAAATAGGGAAAACTATCAGTTCAAGAGTTCACAACCCAGTTCAACGAGTTGGCTCATTATGCCACTCGGCTTATTTCAAGGGAGGAAGACAAAGCATTCTTTTACTTAGGAAAGCTTTCTCCTCAGGTGAAGGGAAAGATCAGTAGGGGTTCTACTTCTTTCGTCTCTATTTACAATGATGCTCTATGGGCAGAGAGTTCTATTCGGGAGATTGCCGACGAGGCTCGTTCTCGTATGTTGCTCCTAATTCTTATGGCAAGAGACCGTTATATCCTACTTCCCGACCTTCCTTTTCTCCCTCTTTCTCAAACAAGAGGAGAAACTTTCAGAGTGGACCAGCAACTCGAAGTAACCGTCCATTCGTTCCAAGCAACCACAACGATCTTAAGGGTCGTATCTGCTTTACGTGCAAGATGCCTATTCATCCTGGTGTTGGTTGCTTCAACAAGCCATTTGTGTGCTTTATTTGTCAGAAACCGGGACACAAGGCTAACGTATGTCCTGATAGGATGAAGACAGCTTCTACACCGGTTATTTCTGGGAGACCTAAGGGTTGGATTTTTATCATGAGCAGAGCTGAGGCCGATGCTCAACCTGACATTGTGACGGGTATGTTTTCCATTTATGAAATACCGTGTTTAATTTTATTTGACACGGGAGCTTCTTTGTCTTTTATTTCGATGAGACTATCCGATAAATTACCTATCAAAGCTTCAGTCGGAGAAAGTACTCCTATATCTTTACCGTCCGGAGATGTATTTTCATGCTCTTATCTTCATTCGGACATTCCTATATCAATAAATGGTTCTACTTTTCCGGCAAATCTTCTTCGGTTTCCTCTTGAAGAATTTGATATTATTCTGGGCATGGATTGGTTATCTACTTATCATGGTCGATTTGAATGCCGTGATCAAAAGATTATTCTTAAAAGTCCTTTGGGTGCTCGTATATCTTATCAAGGAGTTAGAAAGCAAGCTAGTGTGAAGTTAATCTCAGCTATGACAATGATGAGTGTTTTGAAGAAGGGTCATCAAGCGTTCCTATGTGTAGTGACTACTTCTGATTCTTCTCTTCCTTCTTTGAAGGATGTCCCTATTGTTTGTGAATATCCAGATATTTTTCCCGATGAATTACCCGGGATTCCTCCTGAAAGAGATGTTGAATTTTCCATTGATCTAGTTCCTGGAACTGGACGAATTGCTAAAGCTCCTTATCGTATGGCTCCTTCTGAATTGAAAGAGTTGAGAATTCAACTTGATGATTTGATTGAGAAAGGCTTTATTAGGCCTAGTGCTTCTCCTTGGGGTGCGCCCGTGCTCTTTGTCAAAAAGAAAGACGGTTCTATGCGGATGTGCATTGATTATCGTGAGTTGAACCGTGTCACAATAAAAAACAAATATCCTCTTCCACGTATTAATGATCTCTTTGACCAGTTACGTGGTGCTTCTACTTTCTCAAAGATTGATCTTAGATCGGGTTATCATCAAATTCCCGTTCGGGAAGCGGATATGCCCAAGACTGCTTTTAGCTCGAGGTATGGTCATTTCGAATTCAATGTGATGCCATTCGGTTTGACTAACGCTCCCGCAATATTCATGGATCAGATGAATCGTACTTTCAGGGAGTACCTCGATAAATGTGGGGTGGTATTTATTGATGATATTTTGATCTTTTCTAAATCTAAAGAAGAACATGCTGATCACCTCCGAACCATTTTGGGTGTTCTTCGACGCCAAAAATGGTATGCTAAGTTCTCCAAATGTGAATTCTGGTTGCCCGAGGTATCTTTCCTTGGTCATGTCATTTCGAAAGACGGTGTTATGGTCGATCCAGCTAAAATTGAGGCAGTGGTGGAATGGAAGAGTCCGAAAAATGTGTCCGAGATTCGGAGTTTCCTTGGTTTAGCGGGTTATTATCGTCGGTTTGTGAAAGATTTCTCCAAATTAGCAAGACCGATGACCCAATTGCTAAAGAAGGAAGCAAAGTATGTTTGGACTGATGAATGTGAAATTGCTTTCTTAGAATTAAAGAAGAGATTGACTACCGCACCGGTTTTAACTTTACCAGATGATGAAGCTGATTATGATGTATATTATGATGCTTCAAAGCATGGTTTGGGATGTGTCTTGATGCAGAATAGAAAAGTCATTGCTTATGCTTCTCGACAACTCAGGGTTCATGAAGTGAACTACCCGACTCATGATCTTGAGTTAGCAGCTGTGGTACAGGCATTGAAAACTTGGAGACATTATCTTATTGGAGTTCATTGTCGAATATACACCGATCATAAAAAAGCTTAAGGTGCATTTTCACTCAGAAAGAGTGAAACATGAGGCAGAGAAGATGGTTTAGAGTTATGAATGAGATGATGACGAGTTGATTTACACGGGGAAAGGCCAATGTTGTGGCAGATGCCTTGAGTAGAAAGACTAGTCATTCATTAAATGCTCTTGGTACTTTACCCGATGAACTGGTAGCAGAATTTCAGAAGCTTCAGATACAGTTTGTTGGAAAAGGATTTGATTATCTTGGTGCTTTGACTGCGGAACCTGATTTTTATCGAGAGATTCGTACTTGTTTACCGGAGGATGCTACTTTTATCGCCATACGAGCAAAAATATTACTTGGGCAAGCTAAGGATTGTGTGGGGGATAATGATGGCTACCTTCGTTACCATGGTAGAATGTTTGTTCCGAGAAGTGCCGAGTTGAGAAAGAGAATACTTGATGAAGCTCACCTTTCTCCTTATTCTATTCATCCTGGCGGTGACAAAATGTATAAAGATTTGAGACCACAGTTTTGGTGGCCTAGGCTGAAGATTGAAGTAAAGGAGTATGTTAGTAAATGTCTTACTTGTCAGAAGGTGAAGATTGAACATCAAAGACCCGGAGGTTTACTGCAACCTTTGGAAATTCTCTTTGACAAATGGGAGTCTATTTCTATGGACTTCGTGATGGCTTTACCTAGTACTTCTAGTGGAAAGAATGCCATATGGTTATTGTAGACCGTCTAACCCAGTTGTGCCAGATTCTGCCTATCAAAGAAACTTGAGTATAGATGTCTTAGCTGCTGCCTATGTGAGAGAGATAGTACGCTACCATGGAGTGCCTAAAGATATAGTTTCAGATCGTGATCCGAGGTTCTGTTCCCGATTCTGGACGGCTTTGCAAGAGGCCATGGGTAGTAAATTGTTGATGAGCACAACTTTTCATGCCGCTACTGATGGTGAAACTGAGAGAACGATCCAAACCTTGGAAGATCTTCTTCGGGCTTGTGCTTTAGACTTTCATGTTTCTTGGGAGAAGTGTTTGCCTCTAGTTGAATTTTCTTATAACAACAGTTATCATGCATCTATCAAGATGTCACCGTACGAGGCTTAACGGGAGTAGGAAAAGCGTCTTCGTCCTGTTTGTTTGGATCAAGTCCAGGATGATCATATGTTGAGTCCCGACATAGTGACTGAAACGATTGATCAAGTTCAAGTCATTCGAGAGCGAATGAAAGCCGCTCAAGATAGACAGAAATCCTATGCCGATGTCCGTCGTCGACCACTTGAATTTGATGTTGATGACCGTGTGTTCCTTAAAGTGTCACCAATAAAAGGAGTGAAACGGTTTGGAGTGAAGGGAAAGTTGAGTCCTAAATATATTGGACCGTTTCGTGTGCTTAAAAGAGTTGGTCCTGTTGCTTATCGTTTGGAATTACCTCCGAACTTGAGTAAGGTTCATGATGTGTTTCATGTTTCGCAATTGAAGAAGTATATCAGTGATCCGAGTCATATTATTCAAGAAGAAGTGTTGGAGTTGGAACCTAATTTGGCTTTGGAAGAAAGGCCGATTCGTATACTTGAAAGGGCTAACAAACAACTCAGAAACAAAGTGGTGCCCTTAGTTCGTATCCTTTGGCGTTGTGGAAACGTCGAATCAGAAACTTGGGAACCCGAAGCTAAAATGTTAGCTAAATATCCCGAGCTCTTTGCTTAAGGTAAATTTCTTCTTTCTTCTTTCTTTTTATTCGATTTATTCTTTCGAATCTTCCGTTCCTTCTATCGAATATCATTTCTTATAGGTAGATCGCTAGAAGCTTTAGTTAGAAATTTTTAGGCATAGATAGTAGAGTTATTACCTTTACTATGAAATTTGTGAACTAAAAGCTTTTGGAAATATTTTAATGATGTCAAGTAGTTTTACCGTCAAGGAGTGTTGAGACTCGTTATTGGAGACGTTCGATAACTAGTTTTCTCATTTGTTGATGCGAAAATGTATCTTTTAAAGTCTTTGATTTGGGACGTTGATGTTCTTAACTATAGACGAGAACCTTCCGCTCCATTGATAAGACCATATATTTTTTTTATTACAAGTATATTCTTAACAGTTTTGAATTGACCTACATATATGTCACATTACTTCTTCTAAGTTTCGAGGACGAAACTTTTTAAAAGGAGGGGTGATTGTAACAACCCGAAAAGTACCCAATTTTTTCTAGTAAAAATGTTTTACGAATACTTTTCAGCAAAGTTAAGTTTTAAAATAGAATTTATTGTTTCGAGTCGTATTTGGAAATTCCGAGTTCGTATTTGGAAATTCTGCGAGATTTCATGAAAATCCCGTTTTAAGTCATCTTTGACTTTTCTTGACTTTTAAGTCGACTTTGACTTTCGTTGACTTTTTCGACTCGCCTTGTAATTTTGAAGACTGAAATTTTATTTAAAAAAAATAATATTTTTAATTTATTTTTATTAAGATTTATTGGGATTTATGAAAATTTAATATAATTATTTTGAATTTATTTGGAATTAAAGAATAACTTTTACGGTTTTAACCCGAACGTCATTTAACTATTCCCGAGTCATCTAAAATCCCGAAACCAACCCGAAACCCGACTTTGGCATGAGTCACACGCCCATGTCATCTTTTTCCACTCACTTTAAGATCTTTTATTTATTTGGATTAAACTAATACGAATATCTAAGATATTTGTTACTTTATCGATCCGTCAACGAAAATATCGCAAATCGCTCAAAAACAGATCCGACTACTACCTAAACCACACGGCACTCCCACCCTCTCATAGGACATGATATTTTTCTTTCTTTTGATTACAATAACATAATATCTAGATATTTGATTTAATTAACTTAATATATAATTATATCTAATCAATTACCGTAATATAATTATTAAACCCGAGTCAATTCCGTAACAACAATTTCAAAACCCGACTCATTAATTCTTCTATAACTACACGGCCCAACCACCCAACATTACTCACTAACTACTTTTCATTTTACAATAAATCAACTTAAGATCAAATCAATACTTTCTTTAATCGTTCTTCATCGTTCTTCATCGTTCTTCGTCGTTCTTGAGCAAAATCGTCATAAAACCTTCATTTTTTATTCAAATCCGTCCTAACTTATATTTCTAGAATCTCCTCTTCGCTCTCCATCTTCAAGTACGGTTTATTTTCAATTCCGACAAAATCGTTTTCAACACTTTAATTATGGAAAATCAAGTGTTAATTCTAACAAATATTTTTCTTGTCATTTCTTATAGGGGAAGATTTTGAAGACGAGTTTGGTGACTCGTATATTTTAGGAGAAGATTAGAAGACGGGTTTCTTATTTTCTTAGTTCTTATTTGTTTGGTGCTACTTGATTTTGCTAGCTAAGGTAACAATTCCGATTTACTCGACGAATTAATGTCAC
>JAIUZE010009943.1:0-12925 GCA_022085475.1 Heliosperma pusillum | reverse complement strand
AGGGCACAACTTTGCTCCTAAGTTGCTTGTTTGCTCTTTCGAGGATCCGGATCGGCCTTTCTTCCAAAGTCAAGCTAGGCTCTAAATCTAGAATTTCCTCTTGAATGACATGGCTCGGATCACTAATGCACTTCCTTAACTGAGATACATGGAAGACATTATGAACCTTGCTCAAATTCGGAGGCAACTCCAAACGGTAAGCAACGGAACCAATCTTTTCAAGCACACGGAATGGACCAATATATTTGGGACTTAGCTTCCCTTTTACACCAAACCGTTTCACCCCTTTCATAGGTGATACCTTGAGGAATACTCGATCATCAACTTCAAAGGTAAGTGGTCGACGACGGATATCGGCATAAGATTTCTGTCGGTCTTGAGCGGATTTCATGCGCTCTCTAATGATCTGAACCTGATTGACGGTCTCAGTCACCAAATCGGGTCCTAACACATGAGCATTTTGGACTTGATCCAACAGACAGGAGTACGACACTTCCTACCATACAAAGCTTCATAAGGTGACATTTTAATAGAGGCTTGATAGCTATTGTTGTAGGAGAATTCACCAAGAGGTAAACATTTCTCCCAAGAAGTATGAAAATCTAAGGCACAAGCTCGGAGAAGATCCTCTAATGTCTGGATAGTCCTCTCAGTCTGTCCGTCTGTAGCGGCATGAAAAGCTGTACTCATTAGTAGCTTACTACCCATGGCTTCTTGTAAAGCAGTCCAGAAACGAGAACAGAATCTAGGGTCTCGATCTGAAACTATATCTTTAGGAACTCCATGGTAGCGTACTATCTCTTTCACATAGGCACCAGCTAGAACATTTAAATTCCATGTTTCCTTGATCGGTATAAATCTAGCACATTTGGTCAGTCGATCTACAACTACCCAAATAGCATCCTTTCCACAAGTAGTTCTAGGTAAAGCCATCACAAAGTCCATGGCAATGGACTCCCATTTCCAAAGAGGAACATCCAAAGGTTGTAGCAAACCTCCGGGTTTCTGATGCTCAATTTTCACTTTCTGGCAGGTAAGACATTTGCTAACATAATCTAGGACATCAATCTTCATTCTAGGCCACCAAAATTGTAATCTCAAATCTTTATACATCTTGTCACCACCAGGATGAATAGAATAAGGAGAAAGGTGAGCCTCAACAAGGATCCTCTTTCTCAACTCAGCTACATTCGGAACATACATCCTACCATGGTAACGAAGATATCCATCACTATCCACCACACAATCCTTAGCTTGCCCAAGCTGAATTTTTGCTTGAATGGATTTGAAAGTAGCATCTTCAGGTAGGCAAGTACGGATCTCACGGTAAAAGTCAGGTTCTGCACTCAAGGCACTAAGATGATCATAGCCCTTCTCAACCAGGCTTATCCCTAACTTTTGAAATTCTACGATAAATTCATGAGGTAATTCACGGATAGTGTTCAAAGAGTGACAAGTCTTTCTACTCAAAGCATCGGCCACCACATTTGCTTTCCCTTCATGATAAATTAATTCAGCATCATAATCATTCATTAACTCTAGCTATCTTCTTTGCCTCATATTCAACTCTTTCTGGGTAAAAATACATTTCAAGCTTTTATGGTCGGTATAAATTTGGCAATGAACTCCAATAAGGTAATGTCTCCATGTCTTCAAGGCATGCACCACCGCAGCTAACTCAAGATCATGAGTCGGATAATTCACCTCGTGAACTCTCAGCTGTCAAGAGGCATAAGCAATAACCTTTCGATTTTGCATTAAGACACAACCTAGACCATATTTTGAAGCATCACAATAAACATCATAGTCCACACCATCCTCAGGTAAGGTCAACACTGGAGCAGTAGTCAAACTAGTTTTCAATTCCAGGAAAGCATTCTCACATTCATCGGTCCACACAAACTTAGACTCCTTCAACAATTGAGTCATCGGTCTAGCTATCTTAGAAAAATCTTTCACAAATCGACGGTAATAACCCGCCAAACCAAGGAAACTTCGAATCTCAGTCACATTTTTCGGACTCTTTCAATCAACAACGGCTTCAATTTTGGCAGGATCTACCATAATACCATCTTTGGATATGACATGTCCAAGAAAAGCTACTTGATGCAACCAAAATTCACATTTAGAGAACTTAGCAAACCACTTTTGACGACGAAGAATGTCTAAAATGATACGGAGATCTTTGACATGATCTTCATCATTATTTGAGAAAATTAAGATATCATCAATGAATACCACAACACATTTATCGAGGTACTCACTAAAGGTACGATTCATTTGATCCATGAAGATAGCAGGAGCATTAGTCAATCCGAAAGGCATCACTTTAAATTCGAAATGTCTATATCTCGTGCTGAAAGCAGTCTTAGGAATATCGGATTCACGAACTGGAATTTGATGATAACCCGATCTAAGATCAATCTTGGAAAAAGTAGAAGCACCACGTAATTGGGCAAAGAGATCATCAATTCGTGGAAGAGGATATTTGTTCTTGACTGTCACACGATTAAGTTCACGATAATCGATACAAAGTCGCATAGAACCATCCTTTTTCTTCACAAAGAGAACGGGAGAACCCCAAGGAGAAGCACTAGACCTAATAAAGCCTTTCTCAATCAAGTCATCAAGTTGGTTTCTCAACTCTTTCAATTCGGAAGGAGCCATACGATAAGGAGCTTTAGCAATTGGTCCAGTTCCAGGAACTAGATCAATGGAAAATTCAACATCTCTTTCAGGAGGAATTCCGGGTAATTCATCGGGAAAAATATCTGGATATTCACAAACAATAGGAACATCCTTCAAAGGAGGAAGAGAAAATCAGAAGTAGTCACTACGCATAGAAACGCTTGATGACCCTTCTTCAAAACATTCATCATTTTCATAGCTGAGATTAACTTCACACTAGCTTGCTTTCTAACTCCTTGATAAGATACACGAGTACCCAAAGGACTTTTAAGAATAATGTTTTGATCTCGGCATTCGAATCGAGCATGATAACTAAATAACCAATCCATGCCCAGAATAACATCAAATTCTTCAAGTGGGAATCGAAAGAGATTAGCCGGAAAAATAGATCCCGATATTGATATAGGAACATTGGAATAGATATTAGAACAGGAAAAGATTTCACCGGAAGGTAAAGATATATCCGTGCTTTCACCAAGCGAAGATTCAAGAGGTAATTTGTCGGAGAGTTTCATCGATATGAATGACAAAGAAGCACCTGTATCGAATAAAACTAAACAAGGAACTTTAAATATTAAGAACGTACCAGTGACTATATATGGGTGTGCCTCAGCCTCAGCACGGCTCATCAAGAAAATACGACCTCTCGGTCTCTTAGAAGTAGCAGGTGTAGTAGCAACAACAGTCTTCTTCGCAGGACATACATTAGCCTTGTGTCCAGGCTTGTTGCAGAAGAAACATATAATAGGCCTATCCCTATCAAAACAACCAACTTCGGGATGTGCTGGCTTCTTACACTGGTAGCACACACGATCCTTCAGTCCTTTGTTGTTGCTAGGAGATAGATTACGAGCACCTTGATTTGCTTGACCACTCGGAATAAACCTTCTCTTATTAGGATAAGAGGGAATGGAAGAAGCAACATAAGGCCTAGAAGGAAAAACGTAAGGCCTAGGAGTAGGATAGAATGGCCTCTTGCCAAGAGATGTACTAGAAGCACGAGCCTCTTCATCAATAGCTTTAAGAGAGCTCTCGGCCCATAAGGCATCATCGTAGATCGAGACAAAGGATGTAGAATCTCTACGAATCATACTCTTACGCTTTGGAGTAAGCTTTTCAAGATAAAAGAAAACTTTTTCATCTTCATTTTTGACAAGTCTAGTGGTATAGTGAGAAAGTTCATTGAATTTATCGGTAAAGGCTTGAACAGAAAGATCTCCTTGCTTCAATTCCATGTACTCTTTAAGTCTTTGTTGTTTCAGCTCTTTTGGATAGAATCTAGTTTCAACTAGATCCTTAAAGCGATCCCAACCGAAGCCAGGTTCAAGAATAGAAGTAGGACCAGTCATAGACCACCATTTATCCGCTTCTTTCACAAGGAAATGAGAAGCCAATTTCACCTTGTCACCTTCACGAACTTCATACAAGGCAAAACTCTTCTCCAATTCACGGAACCATTCAGTGAGTGCCACTGGATCTACTTCACCACCATACGTCTTGGTGTTGTTTCGAGTTAATTGATTTGCTACCCAAGTATAAGTGCCAGGGGCACCTTCTGGAGGCGGAGTAGGAAGAGGAGCAGGAACAGGTTGGTTTTGTTGATTCTGAAGAATCTGAGTAAGAGCTTGTAGGATTGCATTATCTACAGCTTTTCTTGGAGGAGCCATCTTGCAAAAGAAGACATTGGCTTACTTAACAAAGAATTACTTAACAAATAGCAATCACAAAGAGACTACAACATAAAGTCCTAAATCTACCCATCCTACCCATCTCTCCAGTTTATTATTTCAAGGTCAAGTTATTTATAGTAGGGTGCACAAACGTGCGTTGGGAGCAAATAAGCTCTGATACCAACTGTGACACCCTCAAAAATCGCGGAAAAATTAAACACGTAATTTCTAAATAAAAACTGCATGGATATGTTTGTAATAGGTTCATTTGAGTAAAAACCTGTAATTTTTAAAACCTGAACCTGTTATAAAGATATCCTAATAGAAGGTGTCAAAACAGGCAAGGTCTAAACAAACTTATTTACATAACCATCGCTATAAATAGCGGAGAACAAAATGATACAAAACAAATGTACAGAGGGAGACATATGTCTCTAAAAGTGTGACATACATGTCACTACAAAATGGGAACCAATCTAAGTTCCAAGTTTACTTTGCTCGCTAGCTCGTCCGTGTACCCCATATAAGCATCACCTACCTGTCAATCGCATTTTATACAAACACGAAAGCCACAGTCAGTGGGGAGTAACTCCGAGTTCTCCCAGCCACGAAATGTCATGTTAATATAACATGAAAGCATATAAATATGAGTAAATATAATACATAGCCCATTTAAAGGCTAAAACATCAAGCTTTTCATGTGAAATTCAATATAAATAACATATAGTCCTAGTATGTGAATACTAGACCAACTCAAGCTACACTATCATGTGAGTCACATATCATACGGGAATCAAAACTCTATCAACCATAGCCGGCTTGCATCTCACCTTCTATGTTTCATAGAATCATCAAACAAGAAAGGGCAATATATCTAGAGACAGGCATAAGTTCCTAGTACAGTCAATAGTCACTTTGTAACTCGAGTCTATACCACGAGGTAGGGAAGCTAGTATTTTAGCTCAGAGGTTACATTAAAAACATGGCCAAGATACAACTCAACCCTAATCCTAGACTGCGCAGACCTAGAGAAATGCGGATAAAACCACCGCACCCAAGACTCATGATAAAACCACATGAGTACCCTAAGGAGTCCACCAAAGGGTTGGCTAGTACTTAAGCTAACCATCCACTCACAAAATAGGCAGAAAAGTCATGCCCCAGCTTGGATATAAAACCCACCAAGCCAGGAACACAAAGGCTATTAAGCCGTGAACATACACTCGTCAAAGACTATAATGACCTATCTATGACAATGACCGAAGATATTTACTTAGGACCTCGTCCCAAGTGAATACTTTAGCCAACTTAACAATAAGAAGGGCAAAAAGTCCAAACTTGTACACACAAATGATCACAACCTCGCTTATGAAAGGCTACACACGAGTATAATCAAATGATAATACAACATTACAAAACAACATGGCCAAGGCATCTAATTTCCAATATATAAATTATAAATATTTAAGCATCATTTTATAATATTCATTATCAACCAAAGTCATCCAAACTTACCCCAAAGACAAATCCCCGACCCAGGTCCCGCGACGGGTCATTGGTCAAATCAGGGCTGACCGGTTTAAACCTAATTTGACCAAACTCATTCGGTCATATTGGCCCAGCTCAGAGTCTTGACTCATTTTGACTCAAATCACACAATTCAACATAATACAATTCATGTGAAAATTATCAACATAAGGAAAAATTATTCCAACTTATAAGCTAACCCATTTCCAACAATTTCTCATACTAATAAAAATTACTAATACACCAAAATATCAACATGTTCAATTGTACAAATGACAAACACAAAGCATCAAACAAAGGCTCAAACACACAACCCGAACAACAGCCAAACCCGGCCACACACATGCCACAAACACGCCACAAACACGCCACAAACACGCCACAAACACGCCACAAACACGCCCCACACACGGCCTGTTTTGGGGCTGTTTTGGGCAGCCCTACTATCTCCTTCCTTTTCCATCCAAAACCCGTCTCAACAATGATACAAAACCATTCCAACAACACACAACCATTATCAATTCAATTCAACACTACAAACATATGAAATAACCATAAAACTAATAAACTTAACAACAATAATTCATATGAATAAAACCTAACAACTTACTACTCACATAACATCCAACACATAACAAATGTAACATTATATCGTCGAGTAACTCGGAATAGTTACCTTAAACTAGAAAAAACAAAAGTAACCCTTGAGAAAACCTTAAAAACAGTAGCTACCCATCATCCTCTACTATATAAGAGTCCCCTATATCATCCTCATAATCTTCACCTATTAAAAACAACAAAAACACAATGATAATTACTATAACCGAAATTATGCTCAAAATCATCTTAAATCGACATAATGAAAACTGAAATTAAAACATAACAGGTTGTAGATCTTGAAGAGAGGATTCCGAAAATATAAATTTTGTGAAAATCGGACTAGAAACGAAGAAATTATGATGAAATTAGTGATTGAAAGGAAGAAAAAAGTTAGGGTTTGGTTGATGTTGATGATGAATGTTTTAGAACACAAATGAAAGGGTAAGGGGGCTGTCAAGAGTCAAGGGGAGTTTTGGTCTATTTTTTTTTGACTCGGTTTTGATTCGTTTTGACGGAAATTCGAATTATTCGTCAAACGCGATTTTCGACAACGCTAAAGTTTTTAAACACGAGTTTACTAGAAAATTAAGTACTCCTATGCCTAATATCCTAACTCATTTACCCAACGACCGTAAGAAATGGAAAATCCCATTTTTACGACTTTTCTTTGAAATACTCTTTTATTAAAGAAAAAGGGTTAAATATAGTTTAAATTACTTTTAAACATTTCCAAACTATCAAAAATAATTATATTACTTCAAAATAAAATAAAATTATATTTTGTCGAATTATTATTATTTCAATTAAATTAATATTAAATTAAAATTGATTTAAAATATTATTTTTAAAATATAATAACGGTCCAAATTTACGGGGTGTTACAAACCAAGTCAAGTCATGCGATGATTACAATAAATCCAACATATTATCATCCATTCACGAACCAAGACATTGACGGTGTCCAATCATGCAATGACCATGAATAATATCATGAAATCACGCATTCAAAGAACGACACAAGACGACAATCTCACGGTAAATGAAACGCACTAGCATCGTGTACATGGCAAGTATGATTAAAAGGCATCCACGGGATCACATTTCCCTGAACTCATACGCGATGCTTACATTTTGCCTATGTAGACTAATTTCCTCCTGGTAGCACGACGATAATAATACGGTACTAGTCTAAACCTGGCCAGGATCTCGGAATATAACGTGTTCCGATTCGACATGCGATAAAACGTTTTGCATCCAAGACTCGGTCTTACACATGACGCCGAGTACCCCAAATTCGGTAGATCAATTCACGAAAGAGGCGGAAAACGAGCTCAAGCCTCATAACACGCGGTACGCTACATGCAAATAACACCACCTCGCAAGTACACAACATTTGACGGCCGGGTCGAACAACGCATAGCGTTCAACTCCCAACAACGTCGTCGTATGCCCACTAACACATGCATTTAAGCAGTAGGATACCTCTCCGTTCCGACATTCCAGCCTTACGAACGGGAAGGTAGCCAAGGGAATGAGAGTACAAAGCACAAGACAAAACCGTGCTCAAACTGTATCATTTGTAAAAAACGACTCAAAGGGGGACATACAAAAAACCGTCACAAAACATGTGATACAAGCGAAAGAAATATCATATATCCAAAACATGAATATTATAAGTCACTACGTAAAATTATACGATAAACGAATCATGCGAACTAATATGAATTACGAGTTTTAGAGATTTTATAAGAAAAATACAGCCGTGTTCCAGGCCGGTGTGGAGGGAGGCGGCCGGTACCCCGGCTCGGAGCACAACTACACACAAAACACAACTACACACTAAAACAAGGGTCCACTTCAAACGGACATAACTAGAGTTCTAGATATGGTAATGCAGAAATTCCAAGTCGAGGTGATAGCTTATCCTCTTACGGTTTCAACGAATGGTCACAAGCCTAAAACAAGCAAGTAACGAAGGAGATATGATCATTCTACGAAAAGGGGTCAGTGCAGTGAAACTGCACAAGTCCACCCGAGAACAACAAACACCATTTCTATCATTTCCAATTTTCATAATTCACTTCTATCAACTATCAACAATCAATATTCATCATCAAAAATCATCAAATAACAACAATCATCATCCATAACATAATCCCTAAACTTACTAATCGTAATCTAATACGAATTCTAGCATATAAAGCATGTAAAACACGTAAATGATATCGAGTAACCCTTCACCGTTACCTTTAAGCGTCTTTAAACGGTTTCTAAACCTTCCTAGTCTCCACCTACATACAATTAGATAATAAAAGATGAATATCATTCACCTTGAGAAAGACGGATAATTTAAAAAGCGAGAAAGACGGTAATTTTATTACCAATAGGGATAGAGGAAGCTAAGAGGGGAAGAATAAGACGAACTTACGTGAATTTGAGCAAGAAATGAAGACGTAGCGATCGTCTTAAGATCGATCAAGGAAGGGGGTTTAGGTTTTGGTGGTTTGATAAGGAAGAAGGAGATGTTGAATTGTGTTGTGAATGAAAATAGGTTAAGTGGTAGTATGACTTATATAAGGAAAAAGTCAACAAAAGTCAAAGACGGCTCAAAAGTCAAGAAAAGTCAAAGACGACTTAAAAGTCAAGAAAAGCCAAAGACGACTTAAAAGTCAAGAAAAGTCAAAGACGACTTAAAAGTCAAGAAAAGTCAAAGACGACTTAAAAGTCAAGAAAAGTCAAACTCGCCTAAAGACGGGATTCTCATGGAATCTCGCGGAAATTCCAAATACGAACTCGGAAATTCTAAATTCGACTCGGAACATAAAATTCTAAATTAAAACTTAAATTTGCTGAAAAATATCCGTAAAATATTTTCACTAGAAAAATAGGGTACATTTCCGGGTATTACAATCACCCCACCTTTTAAAAAGTTTCGTCCTCGAAACTTGAGAGTAGAAAACAAAAGTATCAAAGACAAGAATCGGTTTTAACAATTAACAAGAAAGCTTTTACAAGGGAAACATTTATGAAACGAAGTTCTTCTCGAAAACGATTTAAAAAGAATTTTCATAAGTGTGGAACTTACTTACGGATCTCAAGAGTGCCCGTCGCGAACGAGAACTCTAAATATCCAGATCAAATCAAAGTCGAAATAGTGAAATCGAAAATCAAACAACGTTAGTAAGTGTAGGACTAGTTATCAGACGTCTCCAATAACAAGTGCAAACATCCAACCAAACGCAAAATCCAAATATAAAAGAGAAAGAAATCTATTTTCTCCAAAAAGGAGGTACAAAAACCATCTTTAGACTTCTTTGAAACGTTAAATTAGAAATATAACATGAAAATTTGAAGGTTTTCTCAAAGATAAAATCAAATAACAAGACATTACACTTACATAGAGCGACTCGAACATAAAGTTCACAAATCACGATAACAAAATATATACAAAACACGCAAAAACAAAACAAATCGAATTCTTAGGGATAGGAAGAATCACGATGAAGTCGGCACGAAGATCTACAAGAACTCGATAGTACTAACTTTACTGATACTCTAATCCTCAAGAGAATGCAATTTACCCAATTTGCAACTCATCATTTTCAATCATCAGAATTCCTACAAAAATATTCCATAATCACGAAACTTCGAGTAACAAATCCCAATTATTCGAATCCAATTAGAATCTACTAAGGTCCATCGGCATAGTAGACTCCACAAATAACCACCCACATGAAAATTCATTGCGTACTCTAATCTTCTTAGCTCCATCAAAACTCTTATTAGAAACCACCAACAAAATATTTATATCTAGGGAAACATGATCGCTAATAACCACAAGGTAAAAGAGGCTCTGATACCAACTGTGACAACCTTCGCAAATGCGGAAATATAAAACATACAAGCATGATGAAATTACCCCGTCTAGACGTACCCCATCTAACATAGCTGGTCAAGATGAAATTACCCCGTCTAGTCGTAAATACGGTATTTTAAAAAATTTTATACATGCAAGATAGATAAAACGAGGAGTGTGAAAATATTAAAAACTAAGTACGGAATATAACAAAGAGATGGAGTCTCTCAAAATGTTAACAAAGAACAAGTGTTTAGCAAACTAGCTAATTAACGACTAGAGGTTAATTTCCAGGGACAACGCCCGCTAGCTCACACCCGAACCCAAAATGTCAAGCAAAGGAAGAGATAAGAGAAAACAATTTCCTAGGAATCGGGCTTAGTAGGAACTTGCATGAAAGGAAAAGGAAATGGATAATGGCACGAGAAAAAGGTTTAAGGTTTAATGCACAAAAATTCCCTTTTCAAACTCAGGGCGATAGCAAAGCAAATCATCTCAATAACAAAGGTCTCTTACAAATCGATTACAACCCAAATCATCCGCCCTTTCATATAACACGGATTCCCAATTGCGGAATTGCAACTTAAGCATAATAACATTCTCTCAACTCCATACTTTGACACATTCTCAAAGGTTTCAAAAACCGAAGAACGAATAAGGAATTTTCCATACTAATCTCTTTTCAACTCCTACGGCCACAAGGTATAACACCGAACAAAACGTCATTATCAACATCATATAGCCCACAAGGTCATTATTAACAAAGTACAACCTCAAGTCAAACATCATCATTAACGTCCCAAGGTATTTCCATCATAACTCATATCATAATCCTCAAGTAATATGGCTCAACTTACAAAGAAACCTTACTACTCCAAACGAGTCTCCGATACCATAAGATAAGATCATATCTTTAAATCCAAGAACTACAGCCAAATGCTTTTTCACCAAGCCTATACTTTAACACATCAACTAGAATCCACAAGAAGTCACTTAGTCTCAAAAGCATTTTACAACTCAAGGCATCATTCAAAGCTTCCTATTTATCCAATTAGACCTATCATAAGCATGGTCCTCAAAACAATACTAAACTTCTAAGTCCAAAAGACTAAATTACTAATGAGTTGAGAAGTCATAACCAACTCATTCAACCTTACACCATCGAATATCATGAACTATTTACACACAAGTCTTGACAAGCATCAAGCATTAAAATCATCAAACTTATCTTACTACCTTTCCTTAGAGATACAACCAATCATCAATATAGGGTGAATTTAGATCTACACCATTTTCCTCAAATCACAAATTCATTCTAACAACCACTAATATTCCACAAGGTTCAAAGTTCTTCCGACCAAGTATAATAGTACCCACACAACTAAATAGGTATAGCCTCCACAAAATGTGACAAGAGGAAGTAAGATACCAATGGTCAGAGGGAGGAAAACTTTAAGAGAAATTCCAAGATGGCTAAACAACGATGGAAGAGCAAGAAGAAGCAGCCTAGATTGAAGGAAAGAGAGCGCACACATACAATAAGGTCGAGAGAATTCATAGATGAAGAAGAAATACACTTCAATTAGGCTTGTAAATCTTCAAATCTTCGGTAGAGTATACTTCTTCTAGGTAACACAATGATCCACCTTACGACGGTAGATACAAACAAACATAACATCACTCAACACAATCAACAAACAATTTAGAACCTAACAAACATCAAGTACACCAAAGACTACCACCTTAGGTCCTTAAGTCTACCCATCTCTCATTTATTATTTCAAGGTCAAGTAGTTTAAATTTAGGGTTCACGTGTGTGCGTAGGGTAGCGATAAAAAAGCGTGATACCAACTGTGCACAACCCTCGCGAATGCGGAAATATAAAAACATACAAGCATGTGAATTATATAGCGGAAAATACGGTATTTTAAAAACCTTTATACATGCAAGATAGAAAAATACGAGGAGTGTCAAAATAGTACAAACTAAATAAAAATACCACAAGAGACGTAGTCTCTCAAAGTGTTAACAAAAGACAAAGTAATTAGCAACTAGCTAAACAACGTCTAGAGGTGTTTAATCCAGGGACAACGCCCGCTAGCTCACACCCGAACCCAAAATAGCATAAGCAAAAAGCCATCCATGCAAGCAACCTGTTCATTCATGAAAAACATGAACGGCACAATCAGTGGGGAGTAACTGCGAGTTCTCCCAGCCATATCACATTAAACGTACATATAAGAAAATACAAAAGTAAAATCATGCATATATAGATAGGCAATTCGATAAATAATGATAAGATCATGTGGAAATCAAATCCGAACCCATCATGTTATTCAAAGACTCGGGGAAGACACTCTTAGGCAACCGAATACGCTCACTAGGGCTTGGATCTCACCGTTAGCGGTATAAGATTGATAAGATTGAGACTCGACATACAACCCAAGTCAAGTCATGCGATGATCACATTAAATCCAACATATTATCATCCATTCACGAACCAAGACATTGACGGTGTCCAATCATGCAATGACCATGAACAATATCATGAAATCACGCATTCAAAGACGACGACACAAAGACG
>JAIUZE010009941.1:0-10194 GCA_022085475.1 Heliosperma pusillum | reverse complement strand
CTTTACAACAATATTTTGAGATATCAAGATAAATATATTTCTATAAGATAAACCAAATAATATTTTTAGATAAAGATATTTCTAAAAGATAAGCAAATATTATTTTATGATAAGATAAGTATCTTTATTAAATATTATACTAGGGTTTTAGATCTACTATGATTCTACTACTATAAATACTCATTCACATACAATTTGTAAAACACACGAAATACACTACAATCACACGGCACATCTATTTACTAGTGTTGATTTTTCAAAATCGTTTTAAAGCAAACCTTTGAGCAAATATTTATTATTTTTAGAGTTTGTTTTTTAAAAGAGTCGTGCATCAATTATTATCAATCGCTTGAGTGAAATACGTTATTGGATAATAGTACATCATTATAAGCTTACAATTCTTTAACGGGAATTTGTGTGAGTTATATTGTACTTTCTTATTAGCGTAAGATAGTATAGAGTATTTAGCGATACTCAACTTGAGTTATAATCATAGTGTTGATTATACGAGTGAGTTGGTAATTTTTGTAATCCGTAGAAAGGTACTAAAACTTATTAATCGAGAATAGTGGACGTAGGTTTCAACGTGTGAAACTGAACCACTTCAAAAATCGTGTGCCTCTCTCTTATCTCTTTACTTTTCGTTATTTCGTTATACGCGCTTACTTTGATTAATTAATTAGTTGATTTTAATTCATAAGATCAAATAATTAATTACATATCATATAAATCGAAAAAGTGGGGCTAGTTTTTAATACTCAATTCACCCCCCTCTTTCGTATTCGATCAATAGACTCTACAATATATATAGAATCGGGATCCTGTGCGAACTCAATGTTCAATACGAACTGTACGAACTAGTACCTAACAGTCAGACCCCCAAAGCCCAATTACTAAAAAAAGGCCCAAAGCCTTTTCAAACACTAACACCACTTTATCCCATCTCTCTCTTCCCAAATTCCTTTCTTCAACCACCAGAAACCATGAGCCGTCACTTCTTCCGACAACCCAGACGCCGGCGGTAATAATTCATGACGAGTCACTTAGTATTCCGTTCATATCCGACGAGTCACAGTCTTATTTGTCACCGGAGTTTCACCATCACGCAATCTTCCCGATGTCGAAACTACCCTTATTTCTTGAGATCTTACAGTATTACACTTCATTCATCTCCTCCACTAAAGCTACTATTTTTCAGATCAGGGAGATTGGATAAGAGCTACAATGGAGACGTTCCAGTGGACGGAAAACGAAAAAGGTAAAATAAAGAATTTAAAAAGATATGAAATTTCAAGTAATGGTGATGTCGTTGGTATGTCTATGTCGTGCTCATGGTAGCGGTTGTCCGAGTTGGACGTCGGAGTGGTTTCGCGGTTGGTCGGGTAGCCTTGCATATTTTGTCGTGATGTATGGTGGTGAGTTGGTGACATGTGATATCCTTGCGTAGTCTTAGGTGGCTGGTTATATTAACGATGATGCCTCCGATGTAGGTTCAAGTGGCTGTCGGGGCTGATGGTGTGATGGCGCTTGGTTGTGGGGTTAGTTCAGGGGTGGTGGTAGTTTATCTAGTGCTTGTGGATACACAAATAAGGCTTCAAGGTACATTTACGAGTACCCCGATGCGCAACTCAATTTGTGTATCCGCTATGGTGAAGTTGTGTATCTACTCTCAATTTTGTGGATCTAGTGTGTCTGACTATATCAGTAATTCGTCTGAGTACGATTTTCTGCGACAATTTTTTGTTGTTGAAACTTCCGAAATTGCCTCATTTGTGAATTTATATGCTATCGTGCTTGAATCTCTAAGGGACATCGACAGTCAAACATTTTACAATCAAGCATCTATATCAACTACAGCTTCTTACATTGATGTATATACTGTAATAAGAGGTATTGAACCTCACATAAACTATTATAGGCACATAGACCATTTTCAAGATGTCTTATAATTGTATACATTTGTATGGTGTAGCTTAATTATCACCCCCAGATTCATTTCGCTTCTTTTATAAATGAAGACTTTGTAAAACTTAAATTGAAGTAACCAGTTTGGTAACTGCAGACCTTTGGATCATTGATAAGTCTCCCTTTTTTTGAGACATTAGGCATTGAAACAATAGAGCTGTAGAAGCCTAGAATGTACTCAATTATATAACACAATTTCTAAAACGGAAGTATCCGTCATAATCTTAAGACGTGTCAAATAACACACCATTTGCACTAATAAGACGAGGCACAATGCTTATATATTAGCAAAAAGATTTGTTTTATTCATGCAAGTGGCATGCTATTTGATCTGTTTTAACTTAAGACGGATATAGCCGTCTTAAAAGATACTTATTAATTATATAGGTTATATAGTACTTCACAAGTTTTTGAAAGCAAAAATCACATAAATAAGTCCTATTTTGCAACAGTAAATCTTTTCAAATAAATCTAGATTTGAACTTTATAACAAATAAGTCCAAGTTTCAGGAGATTTTCTCAAAATGGTGTAAAAATAAATATGTGATATATTTTCATCTTTTGTCTTAAGCTAGAAATTTTTGACGAGAAAATCACAATAAGCTCTCGCCCACTTCATTATTCGTAGTATTACTTTTGTATGCTTCCTTAGATTGAGTAAGATTATTGGTTAGCCACTTAGGGTCTATTACTTATTAAAATTATTGATGTATATTCTGTAATAAGAGACACTGAAGCTCACATAAACCATTTCCCATCCTAACTTTAGAATGCTCGTCCACCTCGTTTGATCAAGTTGCTAGATACATAATTTTAGTTAGCTATATAGATACACCTCTTTAAGTTGCTAGATGCATACCCTTATCTAGCTAGATACACTTCTTTAAGTTGCTAGATACATACCCTTAGCTAGCTAGATACACTTCTTTAAGTTTCTAAATACATACCCTTAGCTAGCTAGATACACTTCTTTAAGTTTCTAGATACATACCCTTAACTAGCTAGAGACATTTTTTTAAGTTGTTCGATACAACCATTTAGCTAGCTAGATAGATACACCTCTTAAAATTGTTGAACTCATTACCTTAACTTGTTAGATACACTATTGTAAGTTGTTAGATACATACATTTAGTTAGCTAGATACATTCCTTTTAACTTACTAGATACATACCTTAAATTAGCTAGATACATTCCTCTTAACATAATGGATACATACATTTAGTAAGCTAGATACACTCCTTTAAGTTGTTAGATACAAGCCTTTAGTAAGCTAGATACACTCCTTTAAGTTGTTAGATACATACCTTTAGTTAGCTAGATACACTTCTTTTAACTTACTAGATACATACCTTTAACTAGTTAGATACACTTCTTTTAACTTACTAGATACATACATTTAACTAGCTAGATACACTTCTTGCAAATTCAAAGCTAGTCTACTTGGACAACTCCAATGGTTAAGCTACTAGCTTGAAAAAGCAAGTCCCTAAGCTAAACCATTGGAGATGCTCTAATATTTACATTTGGCTAGCTAGATACACTGTTCTAAGTTACTAGATACATATTTATAGCTTGCTAGATACATTCCTTTGATTTAGTATTTACATACTTTATTTAAGTTACTAGATACATACATTTAGCTAACTAGATACACTCTTTTAAATTACTAAGTACATACCCGTAACTTGCTAGATATATTCATCTATCATCCCATCAGAAAAGGCTTTGTGTATCTGTATTTTCTACGAATGAGTCCTATATGGATTTCACTTATACTTGATATTTATTTCAATATTTTACCATGCCTACCGATTCACCATCCCTGATGATTAAAGTTGTAACTATCCACCACTTCTTCTATCTAAAAATATACAGAGTTATGTATTGTTACACTTGAAATAACTATTTATGTAAATACACCCATTACTAAATGAACTTTACAATCAAGTGTCATTTTTAAAAGATAAAATATAACCTGTCCACGCCAAAACAATCACTTATACAGCTGACTATATTACAGGTAAAACGTGAAACAATGGACATACAAGATAACCCCATTTCCATACATCACCACCATTTGTCTAGTGACGAACGAGCATGCCCACGCCTGCAACTTCCCGACAAAATAGACGACGTACACCTGCCACCAGACTAGTCACATCTATCAGCCACAAAAAAAATCTCGACATTGCCGAACAAATCAAGCCCGTCCCCTACCCCAGACAATTCCGGCCATAGCAAACGAAAAATCATAACTCTCCCACAAGCTCACCTTTACAATAATTATTTCACATTATTCCTTTTTCTTAGATCTACATGAAGAGTGGGAGGCGGAAGGTGTTTGGCGGTGGGAACAGACAACAATGGTGGGAAAGGGGCCTAATAACGCACCGACGTCGTTCCCTGCCGGCGGTGTTTGCCGGAATAAATATAAGTTGTAGAAGAGGGAGAAAAGAGAAAGAGATTGGAACTATTGGGTGACAAAAGGGACATCCAGCTTGGTTACAGTTAGTCCGAAAGATGAAGCGGGTGGTCGACGGAGATACGCCGGCAACGTAGCTTGCCGGTCGTGACATCAGTTGTG
The DNA here is from genome assembly GCA_022085475.1 of Heliosperma pusillum. Classification (NCBI taxonomy): domain Eukaryota; kingdom Viridiplantae; phylum Streptophyta; class Magnoliopsida; order Caryophyllales; family Caryophyllaceae; genus Heliosperma; species Heliosperma pusillum. Next base: position 5,644 of record JAIUZE010009941.1, on the reverse strand, counting down.
CTTATGCCATTGGGTGGATAAATAATGAAGGAAAGGGAGGATGACGTTTGATTAAAGACGGAACATCAGTGAGAGTTGGGAAATATTCTATTGAACCTTATATACTAGTTCGTACGGTTCGCATCGTACTCTAGTTCGCACGGGATCCCGCCCCTATATATATATATATATATATATATATATATATAGGCCGGATCCGGTGAGGCAGCTAATTATGGCGAGGCGGCTAGCCTCACCAAGTTCATTCATTAAACTTGGACTGGCAGCTAATTTCTGATATTCACAAAACAAAGTCTGAGATTCACATGATAAGGTCTTAGATTCACAAAACAAAGTCTCAGATTCACATATTAAGGTCTGAGATTCACAAATTAAGATCTGATATTCACAAAACAAAGTCTGAGATTCACATGATAAGGTCTCAGATTCACAAAACAAAGTCTCAGATTCACATATTAATGTCTGAGATTCACAAATTAAGATCTGATATTCACAAAACAAAGTCTGAGATTCACATGATAAGGTCTCAGATTCACAAAACAAAGTCTCAGATTCACATATTAAGATCTGAGATTCACAAATTAAGGTCACTCCTCCTCCATGTCTTTCCCTGCCAAAATAATTGAATCCCATCTCATTCATCATGCAATCGTCTAAGACCAACTATATCAACCAAGACAACAACACCCTCATCTCTGTTCAATATCCAACAATAGCAGCAACGCCCATTGACACCATGACTCGAACTCGATTCGCGCACTTATACCTCCGCCCTTAACACAAGCAACGAATAACGGCTGCCACAATCAACCAAAAACCCGTTGATAAAACCGCCACCAGGCGCTTCTCCTATGAAGCCGAGCTAAAGCAAGCCCATAAATAGGCTGCATCACTCACACATCAGCCTCGACGCAACAAGCGAAACACGAAACCATCTCCATTGATGTGATTAAATTATTATTGCTATTCAATTATTGGATTAGAGCCAAGATGCGAAAATTGGAATGAGAAAATCGTTGTCAGTTGTTTCATCTTGCAACTTAACAACTATAGTGACTGACTTAAGATGATGAAAAAGAGAGGAGATAGATGACAATGAAGAAGATAAATTAAAGGAGATGATTAGAAATGGGAGATAAATGGCACTCACAATCCAGACATACAAAATTCGCCTTCAAATATACTTCATTTCGATCGATTGTGGTGGTGGAGGTGTCACCAACTCATCGGCGACGATGTTAAGGGGAAGAGGAGAAAGGAAAAACGGGCAGGCGACGATGGAATTGATTATCGCTGGCGATTTTCATGACGGAGCTCCGGCGACGGTTAGGTTATGGCGACAGTGATGATAGGTGATGGCACCACGCACCACCTGAAATGTCCACACTCCACCACACAACCCAACAACTAACGTCACAGAGAAAACGTTTAGAGAGAGAGAGAAAGAAGAGAGAGAGAGTGGAGAAATGAAAAATGACGTAATAATTGGAAAGATTGATTTTTATGGGGTATATATAGTGACACGTGGCATCATCTGGTGAGCCTACAATTTTTAGATCCAACGGTTTAGAATGTGTCCAGCCGCCTCATACTAAGAAGGGTGCCTCACATGATTCAATTTCTATATATATATATATATATATAGATAAGTTCAGATGAGTCCACCATTTTGGTTGAGTCCCTAAGTCCCCATCTAAGCCACTATATTAAACAAAAGATGAATGGATGAGATTAAAAGCATTAAAGACACTCAAGTACCACTAATCAATACAAGATTTGAATTTTTGTAACTTTAACATAATTTTTGTAACTTTATGACAAATTTTTGCAACTTTATTATTTTACGAGTGTAACTTCAACTTTTGACATTGTAACTTTATCTAATTTATTCATTTTTTAGTGTAACTTCAACCTTTAATAGTGTAACTTTAAGTTAATATAATGTATTTTATATATTAACTTTAGTTTATGTAATTTTATGAAATACTTAAGTAATTATATTCATTTACGAGTGTAATTTCAGTGTTTTCCAAGTGTAACTTTAGTTTTTAAGGCCATTTTGCATATAAAAAGATGAAATTATGAAATATAATTTGATTTTGAATATATTAATTTGAAAATATGCAAATTTTAAGTAACTTTAATCAAACTTTATGCAACTTTTGTCAATTGTCATGTAACTTTGTTCTAACTTTTTGTAATTTTAGTCTAATTTTTTGTAACTATGGTCCAATTTTACACAATTGTAGTCCAATTTTATGAGACTTTAGTTCTTTAAAAATGTAACTTTAGTCTAATGTTTTGTAACTTTAGTCTTTTAGTCTAAAATATTTTGTAACTTTATATAAATTTGGCAATTCTAATCTTAATAAATGTAACTTTATCGCAACTTTATGTAACTTTGGTGCTGTAAGTGTGTCACTTCAGTCAAAGACGGTGTAACTTTAGTCCCCACCTACCTCACATCACCCCCAATAACAAAACAGCAACTCCAACCACCCCAGATGACACCTCCACCACCCCCGTCTCCGCCGGCCGACCCACCTTCACTAGTCACCACTCCCAATATTCGGCCCCACGGACAATATACCAAAAATAAAACCACCCACCACGACACCCACCTCAAACCCGACACCCACACACCACTTAACCGACTACCACCAACCTAAATCTGAATAATAAAACAAAACAAAAAAAAGAAGAGAAAAAGGAACCGACTACCCATCGAGACCCATCCCGTCTAACCCACATCTACCACCAACCATTCCACTACCATAACATACCACACACAAAAAAAAAAGATCTGAAAAAAGGAGAAGTCGTCGTTGTGTTCAGACGAAGGAAAGGAGGGAAGCGGCAGTCGAAGGAGGAGGGAGGCGGCGGTTGTATTTTTCGTTTTCAGCTCTGTTTTATAGAGGGAGGCAGTGGTCCGGTGGCCAAGGAGGAGCGGGCGGCAGAGGGAGGACAAGGGAGGCAGTGGTCCGGTGTCGTGGTGTCGTGTTCGTTGGTGGTGTGGGTGTCGTGTTCGTTGGTGGTGTAGGACAAGGGGGAGGGTGGCTGAGCGAGGGGGAGGACGAAGGAGGTAGTGGTGCGCCGGTGCGGCTGGAGGTAGTGGTGTGGTGTGGCGGCGGCTGAAGAATGGTGGAGTTTTTTTTTTTTGTGTAATAGTGAGAGTGAAGATAGAGAGAGATATGGGGGATGAGAGAGAGTGAAAACTGAAAAGTGGTTGGGGAATTAGGGTTTGTGTTGTTTTATATGTAGGGTTTTCAATTTGTTTTAATCTAGGCCCTTGATTTGTTTGATCCAATGGTGAATATTAGGACTTAGGAACTCAACTTAAAATGGTGGACTTACCTGATCTCATTTATATATATATATATATATATTTATATATATAGAGTGAGCATCCGATGAGTCTAGCTTCTTAGGTGAGTACGGTCCTATCAATAAGGACCATTGGATCAACAAGATCCAATAGCTCTCGTTGAGACACGTCGCCCTAAAAAATTTGGCTGAATAATAAAAAGCCAATCCTGCCATCAAAGTCTCATAATAATTATAAAATTTCTTACTCTAAAACTTATCACTTCTCTATCTAAACATTAACTGAAAGAAAAACTTGCAGACGTTTACTCAACCTCTTCTCCTTTCCCAAAAAAACCTCAAAAAGTTACTAAAATCTTCAATAAATCTTCTAAAACTCAACACAAGATCTCCAAACTGTTCAATTGTGAATCTATTACTTCCGTTTCGAACCTAATAAGAGGTATAAAACGATTATTTCTATCCTATTTTTCTTAAAATTATTTTTTATTGATATGAATAATCTTTCGGTAATTGAATCTTTCAGTTATTGTTGATTTTAATTGATATATGAAAAAAATACTAATTGATTTATGTGTTTTCTTCGTGCTTAATTTTCGCAAAAAAGTTAGGGTTAGTGATTTGTGAAAACTGATTAGTTGATATTCGATTTTAATTTGCCGTTATTGATATCAATGTTTCTTTATGTTTTAATTTTCGCCTAAAAATTAGGGTTGACGATTTGTAGACACTGAGTAATTACTGCTCAATTTCGTTTTACTTGCTATTGAAATACGGAGTATGTGTTTCTTCATGTTTCACTATTCGCCAAAACAATTAGGGTTAAATCATTGTGAAATTCATACCTGTACTTGTTTTCGTGAAAATTGGGGTAAATGCGATGATTAGTTTTCGTAACATACTCGACACATGTTAATGTAATAGCGTTACTGTAACATTATTACTGTATGATAGAGATGAGCTTGAAATACTGTTACAACATTGTATATTTGATATTGTGTTTTTTTTTTCAATTACAGTTGATTTTATAACATTGTAATAAATTCACAAATTATGTTACTGTAATATTTTTACTGTAAAATTATCACTAATGATGGACCACGCAATTTACATATGTTTAGTTATTAATGGTCGAATGTTTGTTTTGAATGTCAGAAAGTTTGAAGATGAAGGTTTGAGATATCAACCAACACAAAAAAGGCACATCAATGACTAATCAGTCATCAAGATAAGCTTAAAGAAAGCAATGTTATTGAAGTTGAAATGCTAGTTGAGACTGTTAACATTGTTGTCATATTTTTATGTGTGGTTATGAAGTATACTTATTGGAGTCTTTTCACATTATTGTGCTTTGTTGCTGCGAAACATTTTTAGCATATCAATGAAATTGAACGGTTCTTGATTCACTTACGTTCTATTGATGAAATGAATTAGAATTGAAAATTTAATACTATTTTCACGTTAGTTTGATGAATCAATTATGTTACAGTAACCTTTTTACCGTAACTGTAACAACCCGAAAAGTACCCTATTTTTCTAGTGAAAATATTTTACGAATACTTTTCAGCCTGTTTAAGTTTTAAAGTGGAATTTATTGTTTCCAGTTGAATTTTGAAATTCCGAGTTCGTATTTGGAATTTTTGAGAGATTCCATGAGGATCCCGTTTTTAAGTCAACTTTGACTTTCGTTGACTTTTCCGACTCGCCTTGTAATTTGAAGACCGAAATTTTATTTAAAAAAATAATATTTTTAATTTATTTTTATTAAGATTTATTGGGATTTATGAAAATTTAATATAATTATTTTGAATTTATTTGGAATTAAAGAATAACTTTTACGGTTTAATCCCGAACGTCATTTAACTATTCCCGAGTCGACTTAAATCCCGAAACAAACCCGAAACTCGACTTTGGCATGAGTCACACGCCCATGTCACCTTTTTCCACTCACTTTAGATATTTTTAATTAATATGATTAAACTAATAATAATATCTAAGATATTTATAACTTTATCGATCCGTTAACATAAATTACGCAAATCGCTTAAAATCAGACCCGACTACTACCTAAACCACACGGCACTCTCACCCTCTCTTAGAGCTTGATATTTTTCTTTCTTTTGATTACAATAACATAATATCTAGATATTTGATTTAATTAACTTAATATATAATTATATCTAATCAATTACCGTAATATAATTATTAAACCCGAGTCAATTTCGTAACAACAATTTCAAAACCCGACTCCATAATCCTTCTATATGTACACGGCCCATTCTCCACTTTACTCACTAACAACTTTTCATTTTACAATAAA
>JAIUZE010009940.1:0-12074 GCA_022085475.1 Heliosperma pusillum | reverse complement strand
TCGTATTTCACATGTATATCTATATATGCATGCTTCTACTTTTGTATTTCCTTCTATGTACGTTTAATGTGATATGGCTGGGAGAACCCGGAGTTACTCCCCACTGACTGTGGCGTTCATGTTTTTCATGGATGAAAATGTTGCTTGATTGGATGGCTTTTTGCTTGTGGTATTTTGGGTTCGGGTGTGAGCTAGCGGGCGTTGTCCCTGGATGAAATACCTCTAGACGTTTATTAGCTAGTTGCTAATCACTTTGATATTGATAACATTTTGAGAGACTTCGTCTCTTTGTGGTATATTTTATTTTTTTTTTAATATTTTGACACTCCTCGTATTTTTGTATCTTGCATGTATAAAGGTTTTTAAAATACCGTATTTCCGCTATATAATTCACATGCTTGTATGTTTTATTTTCCGCATTCGCGAGGGTTGTCACAGTTGGTATCAGAGCTTTATCGCTCCCGACGTACACACGTGAACCCTAAACTTAAATTACTTGACCTTGAAATAATAAATGAGAGATGGGTAGACTTAAGGACCTAAGGTGGTAGTCCTTGGTGTACTTGATGTTTGTTAGGTTCTAACTTGTTTGTTTATTGTGTTGAGTGATGTTATGTTTGTTTGTATCTACCGTCTTTAAGTGGATCATGTGTTACCTAAAAGAAGTATCCTCTACCAAAGATTGAAGATTGTCAAGCCTAATTGAAGTGTATTTCTTCCTCATCGATGTTTTCTCTCGTCCTTAATGTATCATGCTCTCTTCCTTCTATCTAAGTGCTTCTTCATCATCTAGCTTCTTTTCCCCTTGGAAATTACTCTTGTTACTTTCCTCCTCCTTATCAATTTGTACCATCAACTTCATTATGTGACCTTTTGTGGACACCATGGCCTTTTGTTTGTGGCATATTGTACTTGGTCGGAAGAATTTTAGACTTGGTGGAGTGTTAGTGTTGATTAGAATGAATTTGGGATTCGAGAAAAATTGTGTAGACTTAAGTTCTCCCCTAGTGGTGAGAGTTGGTATCCTTGAGGAAAGTGTGGTAAGGTATGTTTAATGATTTTAATGTATAAATTCTTGCCATGACTTGTGTGTAAATAGTTCATGATATTGGATGGTGTAAGGTTGAATGAGTTGGTTATGACTTCTTAACTCATTAGTAATTTAGTCTTTTGGACTTCGAAGTTTAGTATTGTTTTGAAGACCATGCTTATGATAGGTCTAATTGGTGTAAATAAGAAGTTTTGAATGATATCTTAAGGTGCGAAATGCTTTTGAGATTAAGTGACGTCTTGTGGTGTCCTATTATGTGTTAGAGTATAGGCTTGGTGAAAAATCTTTTGGCTATAGTTCTTGGATTTAAAGATATGATCTTATCTTATGGCATCGGAGACTCGTTTGAAGTAGTGAGGTTTCGTTGTAAGTTGAACCATATTACTTCAGGATTATGGATATGAGCGAGATTTGATGATGTGAGCTATGATGGAAATACCTTGGGACGTTAATGATGATGTTTGACTTGAGGTTGTAATTTGTTAATAATGAACTCGTGGGCTATATGATGTTGATAATGACGTTTTGTTCGGTGTTCTACCTTGTGGGCCGTAGGAGTTGAAAAGAGATTAGTATGGAGAATTCTTTATTGGTTCTTCGGTTTTTGAAACCTTTGGGAATGTGTCAAATTATGGAGTTGAGAGAATGTTACTATGCTTGAGTTGCAATTCCACAATTGGGAATCCGTCTTATATGAAAGGGTGGATGAATTGGGTTGTAATCGATTTGTTAAATCTAGGTGTACCTTACTTTGATGATTGTGGTACGATGGTCCCTTGTAAGAGACCTTTGTTTGGGATGAGTTGCTTTACTATCACCCTAAGCCTGAAACGATAAATTTTGGGGATTAAACCTTAAACCTTTACTCGTGCCATTGTCCCTTTTCATTTCCATTCTTGAATATTTTTGTCAAGATTGATCTTTAAGAAATCGCATGCTCGTATCTTCTTTCTTACTCAGATATATTCATACCTCTACCATCTGGTTTGTCTCTTCCTTGACCTCGTTATTTTCAGCGCCCCTCTCTTGTAATCTCGTGCCTTATTTATTCCCGTGTTCTCCTTGAGATTCCTTATCGTTTTCTATCTCGTTGCTCCTTCATCTTTTCTCTAGTGGATTGGATATTCCGTTTGTAAGGCTCAAAGAATAAGCGTGATGCAATTTGGGATTCTTTAGCTAGAATATGTGTCCTTGGATTGAGCAAATTTCATGTTGTATTTCATCATGGGAAATAGGACCTAAACTCTAGGATGAATCCTAATAGTGATAATGTATCTTCTCCTAGTAGTTTTGGATTTGGAGCTTGGTACTCTAGTGTTATTTTGAGAATTTAGTTAATCATGATAATAGTTCGTTGTTGTTGGGTACTATAACGGTTGCTTGGTATGTCATTTGGGAATTTGATGTCTTTAATTGGTGGATTCTAAAAGAGACTTTGCTTTAGGGAAATTGAGCCGGTACCCAAAGTTTGAGGAGTATTGTCATAAATGAAAATTTATTCATTTTGAGTTTTAGATGATCTAGATGAATTGAATGGTTGTGTGATTGCCAAGTGATTGGCCATTTGTGGTTTGTAATTAGTAATTCTCTTTTATTCTTAAGGAATCATAGTTTGAGATTTAGAAATGTTCGTTGCAAGCTTTGGATAGTGAGTCCTCAGTTGTTATGGATTATAGAGTTAGTATGGTGAACCCATTTATCTTGAGAATTAGTAACCACCATAATTTGCTAATGTGACTATTTGTATTTGATGACTTGAGGTCTCGTGGTTATGAAGGATTTTAGTAGAAATCAAAAGATTTAAAATGTTGAGGTTTAACTTGGGTAAATTACATCCTCTTGAGGATTTGAGTATCGGTAGAGTTAGTACTATCGAATTCTTGTAGATCTTCGTGCCGATTTCATCGTGATCTTCCTATCCCTAAGAGTTCGATTTGTTTCGTTTTCGTGTGTTTTGTATATATTTTGCTACCCTAATCGTGTTTGTGATGCTTGAGTCGCTCTATGTTCGTGTAATGTCTTGTTATTTGATTTTATCTTTGAGAAAACCTTCAAATTTTCATATTGTATTTCTAATTTAACTTTTCAAAGAAGTCTAAAGATGGTTTGTGTACCCTCTTTTGGAGAAAATGGATTTCTTTTGCTTTTATATTTGGATTTTGCGTTTGGTTGGATGTTTGGACTTATTATTGGAGACGTCTGGTGACTAGTCCTGCACTTACTAACGCTTGTTTGATTTTCGATTTCACTATTTCGACATTGATTTGATATGGATAATTAGAGTTCTCGTTCGCGACGGGCACTCTTGTGATTCGTAAATAAAGTTTCGCACTTATGAAAAATTTCCTTAAACCATTTTCGAGATGAACATATTCCCCTTATAAGAGTTTTCGTATTAATTTTGAAAACCAATTCTTGTCCTTAATACTTTTGTTTTCTACTCTCAAGTTTCGAGGACGAAACTTTTTAAAAGGTGGGGTGATTGTAACACCCGCAAATCTACCCTATTTTTATAGTAAAAATATTTTACGGATACTTTTCAGCGAAATTTAGTTTTAATTTAGAATTTAATTTTCCGAGTCGAATTTAGAATTTCCAAGTTCGTATTTGGAATTTCCGCGAGATTTCATGAGAATTCCGTCTTAAGGCGACTTTGACTTTTGTTGACTTTTTCCCTTATACATCTCATACTCCCTCATAACCTATTTTTCATTCACACAACTCAATTCTTACTTCATCACTAAGAAACCAACCAAAACCTTGCCTCCATTTTTGATCCGTCTTAAAATCGTCACTACTCCTTCGTTACTCGCTCAAATTCTCGTAAGTTTGTCTTATTCTTCCCCTCTCATCTTCCTCTATCCGTATTGGTAATAAAATTACCGTCTTTCTCGCTTTTTAAATTATCCGTCTTTCTCAAGGTGAATGATATTCATCTTTTATTATCTAATTGTATGTAGGTGGAGACTAGGAAGGTTTAGAAATCGATAAAGACGCGAAAAGGTAACGGTTGAAGGGTTACTCGGTATCATTTACGTGTTTTACATGCTTATATGTTAGAATTCGTATTTAGAATACGATTAGTAAGCTTAGGATTCATGTTATTGATGATGATTGTTGTTAGTTGATGATTGTTGATGATGAATATTGATTGTTGATAGTTAATAGAAGTAGATTATGAGAATTGGAAATGATAGAGTTGTGTATGTTGCTCACGGGTTGATGTTGTCCCAGCCGGGTACCCGGCCGCCGGTCCAACTGACCGGCTAGGACTCACTGCACCGACCCTTTTTCGTAGAATGATCATATCTCATTCGTTACTTGCTTGTTTTAGGCTTGTGACCTATCGTTGGAACCGTAAGAGGATAAGCTATCACCTCAACTTGGAATTTCTGCATTTCCATATCTAGAACTCTAGTTATGACGTTTGAAGTGGACCCTTGTTTTAGTTAGTTTCCAAACTTGTTGTTTTGAGATAAGATCTATGTTTCCTATTTACTATGCTTCTTAAACTTGGTCTAATGCTTATGTAATCATGTATTGTTTCATGTTTATCAATGTTACATTTATATCATGCTTATATCACTTTCCCCTTTGTTTTTCTCATGATCCTTTGGTCCCAGCCGGGTAGCCGGCAGCCGGTCCCCTTGACCGGCTGGGACACCCTGACATTTTAATATTGTTTTTCATATGATTCATGGCCTTAGCCGGTTGACCGGCAGCCGGTCCACCTGACCGGCTGGCTCCTGCTGAATGTTCTTTGTGATTTTTGTTTACGGTTTTCATTTATAAAAATTCCGATCGTTCGTTTATCGTATAATTTTACGTAGTGACTTATAATATTAATGTTTTGGATATATGATTTTTCATTCGCTTGTATCACATGTTTTGTGACGGTTTTTGGTATGTTCCACTTTGAGTCGGTTTTTACAAATGATACGGTTTGAGCACTATTTTGTCTTGTGCTTTGTACTCTCATTCCCTTGGCTACCTCCACGTTCGTAAGGCTGGAATGTCGGAACGGGAGGTATCCTACTGCTTAAATGCATGTGTTAGTGGGCATACGACGACGTTGTTGGGAGTTGAACGCTATGCGTTGATCGACCCGGCCGTCAAATGTTGTGTACTTGCGAGGTGGTGTTATTTGCATGTAGCGTACCGCTTGTTATGTGGCTCGAGCTCTTTTCCGCCTCTTTCGTGAATTATTCTACCGAATTTGGGGTACTCGGCGTCATTTGATTGACCGAGTCTTGGATGCGAAACGTTTATCGCATGTCGAACTGGAAAATGCGATTCCGGGATTCTGGCCAGATTTAGACTAGGATCGGATATTTATATCGTCGTCCTACCGGAGGAAATTAGTGCACATATACGAAATGAATTGAATCGTGTATGCGTTCAGGGAAATGTCTTATCCCGTGGATGCCTTTTAATCATACTTGCCATGTACACGGTGCTAGTGCGTTTCATTTACCGTGAGAGATGTCGTCCTTGTCTCGTTGTGTTTAGATGCATGATTACATGATTTTATTCATGATCATTGCATGACTAGGCATGGTTTGTTTGTCGGGTCCATGAATGTTTATTCATGATCATTGCATGACTTGGCATGGTTTGTTTGTCGAGTCTCAATCTTATCAAACATATACCGCTAACGGTGAGATGTAAGTCCTAGTGAGCGTATTCGGTTGCCTAAGAGTGTCTTCCCCGAGTCTATCTATAGCATGATGGTTACGGATTTTACTTCATATGCTCTTATCATTATATATAGAATTGCCTATCTATTCTTATCGTATTTCACATGTATATCTATATATGCATGCTTCTACTTTTGTATTTCCTTCTATGTACGTTTAATGTGATATGGCTGGGAGAACCCGGAGTTACTCCCCACTGACTGTGGCGTTCATGTTTTTCATGGATGAACATTTTGCTTGATTGGATGCCTTTTTGCTTGTGGTATTTTGGGTTCGGGTGTGAGCTAGCGGGCGTTGTCCCTGGATGAAACACCTCTAGACGTTTATTAGCTAGTTGCTAATCACTTTGATATTGATAACATTTTAAGAGACTTCGTCTCTTTGTGGTATATTTTATTTTTTTTGTAATATTTTGACACTCCTCGTATTTTTGTATCTTGCATGTATAAAGGTTTTTAAAATACCGTATTTCCGCTATATAATTCACATGCTTGTATGTTTTATTTTCCGCATTCGCGAGGGTTGTCACAATAAGTAAGACATTATACTACTAATATTATTGTATTACTACACTAGTAATTTGGTATGAATATTAGTTTGCATGAGAGTTTAGAAAGAAGTTGAGGATTTTAGAGAGATATCTAAAACAAGTGAATCATGAGCAAAATAAAATGAACAACCAAGTGCTCTATTTAAGGGCACTTGGCCGGTCATACCATCACCAATTGGGTGTTTATTTTGCTTATAAAATTCTCATGCAAATGACTTGAGTGTGGGTAAGAGAATGATAATGATCATGTGTCATAACATGTCATAATCACTTGGTGGAGTGTGAAATTGGTAGAGTAAAATCACTAGTAATTTTGTCTACACAACACCGATGCACATGAGTCCACAATGGACCATTTTGATTTTTGATATTTGTCCCACAAATACTTATAATCATATGTTTAATTATCTTGAATAATTAGATGTTAATTTGATCATATAATTATATGACACAAATTAATAAAAAATATGTACTTAACTTTTATGTGATATTTTATCATTATATCAATATATAATGGGTCCCACAATGCCCCACAATGCTAGTTAATTTATTTTACAACTATTTGTAAATATAATTAACTAATTACCTCTACCTCAAAATATATGCATAACCTCAACTAATTTAATGACTTAACAATTAATCACTAAATTAAATCATATTTAATCGTATTAAAATAAGACGTAAAATTTATTCAGTCAGTTATCGTATAATTGACTAATAAACTTAACCGGAATGAGTTCCTAACTTAATTTCCATTAAATAACTCTCGTAACCAAACATATATCAAATATATATGTAAAGGACTAATTAAACAGTATCATATACAAATAATTAGTTTTCTATTTGGGTCTCATCTTATAGGTGTGACCTAAAAGGGATCAGTTGATCACCGCCGTCATACAACAATAACGTCAAACTCTAGTCAGCCGAGCGTTACCGATTTACGTTAATCAACTGACGTGGAGTATCAAAATATACTAATCATGCCACGTATTTTCCAAATGAGATTTGTTATATAAATGCACTATTGTGGAGGACACTTACTCCAACAGAGATAACTACGGGGGAAAACTCGAGGCGTGATCTATCTCGCAACGGAAATCACCAAACCATAGTAACATAGCAATCTTCGCCAAAAACTCCAAACTCCATCATTGTCACAACATTAACCATTATCATTAATCACATATCAATAATCACAGTAATATAACAACAAACTCATGCCTCAATTAGCAACACAAATGCTGAGTAGGGAAACCCTACCTTTTCTCAAATCCTCAGCAAATCACAATCATTCTATTCAACAATCTTCTTTTATAAATTTGTTCCCCTAAACATGCAATTAACATATTCAATACTAACCCTTGTTTTCTTTTCCCCTAAATCAATTAGGGTTTATAACAAATAAAATATAATCAATCATAATCAAGGATACTTACCCAAGCAATCGATCAACGAAGCAAAAGGTAGGATCCGACACGAGATGATCAAAGGTTTCTTGAGGAATTAGAGAGTATTTGAGAAATATGGTTTGTGATTAAGAAACGTAAACTGATTTAACAAAAACTAACTCCTCTTAATAACCCTTAATCATCCGCCCGCCGAAACCCTGAAATCCATCGTACGCGGTCGAGTACGACTCACTCGGTCGAGTGCATACTTCACTCGACCGAGCACGCGAGATCATAATACTGATTTAAGCATCAGCCAAAACTACTCGGTCGAGTAGCCTATACTCGGTCGAGTATCATATGTACTCAGTCGAGTAAGCCCTACTCGGTCAAGCCCCCATATACATAGAAATACGGAGTATTACTGTGAAAGCTATGGCGAGTGAGACAGGTCTCTAGCTGGTCAAATGGAGTTCAGTGGGTGCTGGGTGTTTAGTGGGTTGTGGACTTGTAGGGGCTTGGACTTTAGGTGTTGGATCTTGGGTGGGGCTAGGTGTAAGATGGGGTAGATATTGTTGCATGAGGTTATTAGGTGAAAATTTATTGAATATCTAATTTGGTAATGGCAGTCTTTTTAGTTCCCAAAAGGGAGGAGAGTGAAAAAAACTAAAAAAAAGGAGGGAGTAATATTGTGTAACAAAACCCGAAAATTTAAAATGTTGTTAAGAAACAGTAAACTATGATAACAGAATGGTATGTGGGAGAGGTGAAAACCTCACATTTCGAGTATATCAAATTTCATTCTTGTGATGTGTGTCATATTCTAAAGAATTAGCAAACTCTTGCTAATTTAATCGCAGATAGAGTTTTATCATCACAGTTGTCCACATAATGGTCTTGTACTCATTACAAGTTCTCATTCGGATTTCAAGTGTACAACTATGATAAACATAGATGAATCATGTTATCTATCATATACCCGATTAGTTATCAACATTAGTTATCGTTCCTAGAAAAACATTGAATTGGCAGATTCTAAATAGTTGACAAATTTCCTAATTTTTTTGTTCTAATATAACAATCACTTCCAACGATATCATGATTATCATCAGTACCTAGAATTGTTCAGTGTATTTAGAATTTACACTAGTCGTTATCTACTTCCGACGATTTTGAGGCAATATTGCGCATTATGACCTCTGGAAATCGAGATAAAGAGGAAATCCAGATTCGACAATCTAGTAGAAACCATAATTCTCGATAAAAAGAGGGAAAGGTGGGTAATATAAGCATAGAATGAAAGATACTCCGTGATAGATAACAAAATTAGAAGTAAGCGGTCGTACTAATCGAATTGGATAATTGACAAAGGGAGACTAGAGAGAGAGAGAGAGCATACGATCGCGGCCACCCCAAACACCGCTTCTAGTTGGATGATACATACTTGTTGCCTCTATTTTTTGCGAATTCACTCTCTTAGGTAGCCAATAACAATCCAAATCGGAAGATCATACACTTACACAATGTGTATAGTAATTTCCATACACAGTCAATTACAATATGACACGTCGCATTTGTATTTTGACTTGATCTAGTTAGATTAGGGTTAGGTTAGCCATTTTAGTAGTTAACTTGTTACCTTAATTAAGTTAACGATATTTAAGCAATTTTTTATTTCTTAATTATGATATATCTTTCGTTTATAAAATTAATTAGTTTATTTATTTTCATATTTGTTTATATGTAATCAAATTTTCTTTTCTTTTTTTCTGTTAGTAACCACTGTGTTTTTTTTTGAATATTTTTTTTATTTATAGTTACTAGTGCTTCTGCCCAATTCTTGCTTCAAGTAGCAATGTCCCCGCCCGGGGCTTATTTCAACCCCGCCCGGAGGAGTTCTTCTTGTCCTCTCTTCTTCATAAAATACTTCTAATGTTCATGAGATCTAAGCCTTTGTTCTTCATTCCAATGTCAGAGAACCCCTTTCTCATCACTCCTATCATGGATACCTTTCCAAGGATGGCTCGTTTTGACCTGAAACAAACATGAAACATGTAACAACCCGAAATGTACCCTATTTTTCTAGGGAAAATATTTTACGGATACTTTTCAGCAAATCTAAGTTTTAATTTAGAATTTATTGTTTCCAGTCGAATTTGGAATTTCCGAGTTCGTATTTGGAATTTCTGCGAGATTCCATGAGAATCCCGTTTTAAGTCAACTTTGACTTTCGTTGACTTTTCCGACTCACCCGTAAATTGAAAGACCGAAATTATATTTGAAAAAATAATAAATTTAATTTATTTTTATTAAGATTTATTTGAATTTATGATAATTTAATATAATTATTTTGAATTTATTCGGAATTTAAGAAAGGTTTTACGGTTTAACCCCGAACGTCATTTAACTATTCCCGAGTCATCTTAAATCCCGAAACAAACCCGAAACCCGACTTTGGCATGAGTCACACGCCCCATGTCACCTTTTTCCACTCACTTTAGATCTTTTAATTCTTTTGATTAAACTAATACGAATATCTAAGATATTTGTAACTTTATCGATCTGTCATCTTAAACTCCGCAAATCGCTTAAAAACAGACCCGATTTCTACCAAAACCACACGGCTCGTCCTCTCCTCTTAGGACTAGATATTTTTCTTTCTTTTGATTACAATAACATAATATCTAATTAATATCTAGATATTTGATTAAACTATCATTAAACCTAATAATATCTAATTAATTACCATAATATAATTATAAAACCCGAGTCAATCCCGTAACAACAATTTCAAAACCCGACTCATTAATTCCTCTATAACTACACGGCACACTCCACCCATTACTCACCACTTATCTTTTCATTTTACAATAAATCAACTTAATATCTAATTAATACCTTCTTTAATATAATCAAAATCGTTCTTGGTGTTCTTCATCGTTCTTCATCGTTCTTCATCGTTCTTGAGCAAAATCGTCACAAAACCTTCGTTACTTGTTCAAATCCGTCCTAACTTATATTTCTAGAGTCTCCTCTTCCGCTCTTCATCTCCATGTACGTTTTATTTCAATTCCGACAAAATCGTTTTCAACACTTTAATTATGGAAATCAAGTTTTAATTCTAATAATATTATTCTTGTCATTTCTTATAGGAGAAGATTTTGAAGACGAGTTTGGTGACTCGTATATTTTAGAAGAAGACTAGTAGACGGTTTCTTAGTTCTTAGTTCTTATTTTGGTGCTACTTGATTTTGTGCTAGCTAAGGTAACGATTCCGAGTTACTCGACGAATTAATGTTACATACTTTTGTTTTTGTTTATGTTATTGTTATTTACGATTTTAGGTAGTAACATGATAAGTAGTTATTATTATTATGTTGTATGAATTTATAACATGTTTAGTGTTCTTGACATATTTGGATGATTAGTTCATAATCATGATTTTTGTATGGATGATGGTTAAATTGGTTGTTAAAATGGTTGTTTGTTAATTAAAACATGTTGGAAATAATTTGGGGTTTGTTTAATGTCGGGGCCGTGTAAGGTGGCTGAAAAACCAGCCCGAACCAGGCCGGTTCAGGCCGGTTCAGGCCCGGTCCAGGCCGGTCTGGGTTGGTCCGGGATTTGGTCTTTTTGAGTTGTGTCGATACTTGATTGTTTTGTTGTTGTTTTGACGGGTTTTAAATATGTTAAGCATGCGGGAAATATTAAGAAACGGTTTTTAGTAAAGTCGACCAAAACAGCCCAAAACAGCCCAAACCAGGCCGTGGGCCCAGTCCAGGCCCGGTTTATTTTCGGCCCAAAACAGCCCGTGGGTCCCACTTTGGTACTTGTGACGGTTTTTGAGTTATCGTCATTTTATCGTGTTTTGTAATATTTAACAAGTGGGAAATTTTTAATAAGTAAATTATTTAATTAAAAGTATTTTTCATAAAATTATTATTTCTCACATGTTAGAAATTATAATACGAGATCGTAGTTTAATTTGATATCCTTTAAGTCAAACGGGTTTTTCGTAAGATTTAATAATTCACATGATTAGAAGTTTTAATAAAATAACATGTAATGAATATGATGATTTTTGTGTTCAAGTCTAATTGGTAAAGACTCTGTTTCTAGCCGGTTTGACCAAACGGGTTTGGTCAAACTAAGATCTAGTCAGCCCCGTTTTGACTGATGACCCGTCGCGGGACTCGGGTCGGGGATTTGTCGTCAAGTAAGGTTTTATTTAATTATTGAATTAGCCTTAGTAGATATGAGGCGATATGAGATTTGAATATGATTTAATTGCAAATAGTCACATGATAGGATGTTTTCCGTGACTGTTTAATTATATGGTTGGTGTCGTGTTGACTAAGTGCCCATAGAGAATTATGAGAATATGG
>JAIUZE010009937.1:0-30568 GCA_022085475.1 Heliosperma pusillum | reverse complement strand
CGGTCAATCGCAAGTTGCTCGGGAATCGTTATTCATTGCTCCTTGAGTTCCTTGACATGCTCAATCATTTTGAGCACGTAGGGTTGACATTTTGACCATCCTACATGTTAAGGTCGAAATAATTGAGATGTGGCTTCATATTTTACGATCCTAGGAGCTCGTGAAAACATGGTCACGAGTTTAGAGTAGATCTCATATGTGGAATTCATCTATAAGGCATTCCTTTGAAGCTCGACATCCTTAGAGAAGATCAAGACATTCTTGATCCCAACCGACTTCTTTTGGGTAGGTCTCATAGGCCTCCCTTACGGTGTTCGTTGAATCCTTGTTTGGAGCCAGTGTCCTCCACGGTTAGTGCAATAACATTAATAAATCTCTGTAGGTTCACAGGGTATACTTTGTATTGTAATCAGTTGATTAACGTTTATCAATAACGGTTGGCTTGCTAGATAAGTTTGACGTTATTGTCATACAAATGGCGGTGATCAACATGTCCCTAAAAGTCACACCTAAAGGATGTGATTGAGAGATGTGATTATTTGAGAAAATAATCATATTGATGCCTTATTAAATGACTAAAAGGTTAGTCGGTGTTTTTGACTAAAAGGTTAGTCAATGTGATGATGATATAATTATTTAATAACGGTTAAATAATGTTAGCTAAGACGAATTAACTGTAATTCGTAATTAAATATAAAATGTTATATTTAGTTATAGTATATAATGTGAGCTTAAACGAATTAAAATGTTAATTCGTAATTAAACATAAACCGTTATATTTAATTAGCAGGATTATAAATATACTGATATTTATAATTGAAGTATATATTATACGATTGTCATAATAATTGTTATGTTAATATATCCACTGCAAAATGTTGTAATGGACCTTATTAATGTAGGACAACATATTAGACAAATATAATATGTATAACATTATATTAAATGGAAGCGAATTTAACCGAAAAAGAGTCCAGATTACTCTTTGGAATTTCGGTCAAAATGGTAACAAAATAAGAGAAAAATAACCCTTATTTTTCTCCTATGGGTGCCGTGACCTAGGGAGTATATGGAGGAGTTTTAGACTCATTCCAACTCTCTAATTATTCATCATCAATTTCACATCTCAAAAAGAAAAAGACACAGACTCTTTTCTCTCTAATTTTTCTAGCAATTACAAGGGCATATCTCGATCAGTCTTGGGTGCTACGATTAGGAGGATATCTACTTTGATATTTGTTCTTAGGCCGAATTCACGAGGACTAAAGGTTATTCCTAATCCCTTTGTTTATTATGCAATTTCGTTTATGACCCGTTAATCATATAAATCGTAATTTCATTATAATCCTGTAAGATTAAAGGGATGTATACGGATATATTCCCACAAGTGATATCAGAGCCTTAGGGCTATGAAATTATTTTATGTGATTTTCATAAATATTAAATTGTATGATTATTGAAAGAAAAAAAAAATTCGAAATTTTTTTTAAAAATGAAACTCACGGTTTTTAATTTTTTTTGCCGTGATGATGATTTTTTTTTTTGGGTTCCATTAAAGATTCATTCATATTATTGTTTTAATCTGTTAAAGATGATAATATATGAATTTGTTGATATTTTAATTTAATAAGGATTAAATTAGAATGTAAATGGAATTGTATTGGATGTTTATGAACATCAATTTTTGTGCTATATATTTTCGGTATAAATTGATTTAGATGTTCATATTAAAAGGTTAATTTGAATCATCTACTTGTATCAATGTTTAATAACGATTAGACATTGTTTTGTTTGCACCGATCTAGTTAATATAAGCATAATCGTCTTAAAATTGTTCCAATTTTTGGTGCTGCTACTGTACAATATAAAAAAAAAAAAAATTCTTCTGTTTTTTTTATTGCTGTTAGCAGCAGGTATTTTTTTTTTAATCTTTAATGTTTTATTTTCGGTTTTTTGTTTAAACTGTTAGAAAATAAAAAAAAAAAAAAAAAAAAATTGGGACTGGTACTGTTCACGTGAACAGTGAACAGTAGAAATTTTTTTTTTTGTTTTTTTTTTTTTTTGGGCATTATAAAGATAATGTTTGTTTGTTATTGTGAAAAGGTACAATAATGATACCCGATTATTTTAAAAAGGTTTAAAATAAAAATGGATTATGGAAGATTAAAATTGTTGTGGGCAATTAAGGAATTGTCACATAATTTTGATCGTATATAATGGTGGTTTGGATAATTAATCAACATAATTAATGAATTATGTCTTGTAGAATTAATTTATATAGTTGATGCATTTTTTTTTGTCGAATGAATGAATGAATGAATGGTTTTATTTACGTATTTTTGCAATTGGTTGAAAAATGTAATACTTAGTGTGGCCTTAGTTAATCATGTTTTCGTAATGATGGAAACATGGTTTGGATGTAATTTTGAGATCTCAAATCTCCTTTTATTTTTCTTTTAATTATGTTTTGGAATTAGAATGTAAATAGGTTATTTTGTAATTTTGGAAATGTAATTTAAGAAGACTAAAGATGGAGATCGGATGCTCACTCCCGCTACATGGACCAATATGAGACAAAGTCAAGCTTCTCGGGTCCATTAGGATGGATTCCAAACTTGTATTTACTGTTAATTTTGGTAGATAGGCCACACTAGGACCGTTGTAATAGTTTACGTATTTTTCGTTCTTTTGCTTTTCATTCACATGTTAAATAATTGCATCATATTCCGCCTAAACCAAACCACCTAAATGCATGAAAAATGTTTCATATAGTTTGAATTTTCATCATAGACATACAGATGTCACTCGTTCATAGGGCCATCACCTTAGTCTAAATCATTCACGAAATGCTAGAAATTTGTTCACTTAAAATGAATTAAATTTAAGATGATGGGATCTTCCTCTAAAATGAAAATTGAGATTAGTCTTTATAGGAAAAACTAATATGAACCCCTTCTTCGTCGGAAGTCATAATATGACCCCTTCTACGTTGGGTAAGTAGTATGTGTTGACCTATTTTACCTCAACATTGTAGTCCGAGTAATATCTCGGGATTATAATGGACTAAAAGATAGAATTTACAGAAATTTATCGACCGAGAATTCTAAAGGTAGAATTAGCCAAGAGGTTGGCTTATCAATTTACAGAAATTGAGTCTTGGAATCATTTATATAATTCGTGAGGGAGGTCAATTGTATAAATGCACGAGTCAAAGCATTAAACAGTTTTTTCATTAGACTCAAATTTAAAACGATGAATACTTATCAATTTTATTTTCTTTTTCACAGTCACATATACAGATATAACTGCTAAATAACAAAATGGCTGGCCATACTGATGACCCAATGCCAAGTGCTACACTCGCTCGCGAGTCCTGGCTAAAGATCTTTATGGACAACATGAATCAGTTCACGCGACTGAAGAATGATGGGTCAAACTTTGCGGACTGGGAGGCGGCATTACGGAATGCTGCCATTGCTGACGGTAAGCTCAAGTACTTGACTGAGCCACTACCAACTAACCCAGGCCCCAATGCAGGAGCAAATGAATCACTTGCTTATAGTGATTTCGTTATGGAGGCGGGTGCGTTAAAGAACGTACTCATCTTTGCAATGGAATCCAATTTGCAAAGGCGATTCATAGCCCAGGGTGCAAACAAGATTTTCACCACTCTCTCTAACGAGTTCTCGAAAGCTCCGAGAATCGTTAGCTATGAGTACACCTGTCGCTTCTTTGAAGCGAAACTCCAGAAGGGCCAAGCGGTTAGCCCACACATTCTTGCTATGATCGAGAATGTCGAGAAGCTGGAGGCTCTTGGTTGTAAAATCGATGAGAAGATCATTATTGATCGTGTGCTCCATTCACTTCAGGATGGTTTTGCCCTTTTCAGGGCAAATTACTATATGAATGATATGAAGAAAAGTCTTCATCAGCTCCACTCACTTCTCGTACAGACCGAGAGTGATGTGAAATTGAGTGGGAGCTTGAAGCAGGACATTCTCATGATTGGCAACAAGGGTAGAGGTAAGGGCAAGGCTCAGGCTGACCTAACTGTAGGGAAGCTGAAGTTCAAAAAGTCAAGAAAGGTCAAGAGTGGGCCTGGTGAGACTAGTGGTAGCTCACAAGGCAAGACAAAGAGCAAGGAAAACATGGAGTGCCACCATTGCCACAAGACTGGGCATTGGAGGCGGAACTGTCCCGTGTATGCTGAAGACGTAAAATCAGGCCGCGTCACTCCTGTTGGTACGTCATCTTTTATTCATATGATTGAGATTAACCATGCAAGTTTCGGAACTTGGGTACTAGATACTGGGTGTGGTTCTCATCTGTGTAATCATTTGCAGGGCCTAAGAAGCATCACAACTCTCGCAAAGGGTGATGTGGACCTGCGAGTGGAGAATGGAGCTAGAGTTGCTGCCGTTTCAGTGGGAACATATGTAATCCAACTCCCTAGTGGTTTTGAGTTATTGCTGAATAATTGTTACTATGTACCCAGTTTGTCGAAAAACATTATTTCTATTTCCGTACTTGATAAGGACGGTTTTTCGTTTTTAATAAAGGATAATAGCTGTATTTTCTCTTTAAACGATATGATTTATGGTAAAGCTGTTTCCATGAATGGAATATATGTTTTAGATCAAACCACATATATAATGCATGTGAGTAATAAGAAAGCAAAGGTTGGTGACAAAGATCAAACCTATCTATGACATTGCCGTATGGGACACATAAATGAAAAACGCGTGAAAAAGCTCATTGATAATGGGACTATCTCCCCATTTGACTATGAATCTTTTGGCAGGTGTGAATCATGTCTCATAGGCAAAATGACTCGAATTTCCTTCAAAGGTGTTGGAATGCGCGCTGCTGACCTATTAGGACTCATACATACTGATGTGTGTGGACCTATGTCAATCAACGCTAGAGAAGGCTATAGGTATTTTATCACTTTCACGGACGATTTGAGTAGATATGGTTATGTCTACTTATTGAAGCATAAAAGTGAGTCCTTTGACAAGTTCAAGGAATTCCAGAATAAGGTTGAAAACCAGCTGGATAGAAAGATTAAAGCACTACGTTCAGATCGTGGTGGCGAATATCTCTCGAATGAGTTTGATCAACACCTTAAAGACTGTGGTGTAGTACTACAGTTAACTCCACCTGGAACACCACAATTGAATGGTGTGTCCGAACGGAGAAATCAAAAATTACTTGATATGGTTCGATCCATGATGAGTCACAAGGTTGTACCTGATTCATTGTGGGGTTATGCTCTTTTGTCAGCTGCTCTAATACTTAACCGATGTCCGTCTAAAGCTGTAGACAAGACTCCATATGAATTATGGAAGGGAACGGTCCTTAACTTGTCCTTTATTCGGGTTTGGGGCTGCGAGGCTTATGTCAAATGGAGACCTGACGATAAGCTCGGCCCACGATCAGACAAGACATACTTTATTGGTTGACCAAAAGGGATGTTTGGTCATTACTTTTACTCGCCTACCGAACATCGAGTTTTTGTTGCGGCTAGTGCGACGTTCTTAGAGAAAGAGTTTCTCGAGAATAGAACAAGTAATGGAACCTTCGATCTGTCGGAGATTCAAGAACCAACAACCGAGCAACCAATGGAGGAAACTGTTCCTTCATCATCGGCTGCGGTAAATATTCCTGAGGAACCTAGAAGGTCGGGTAGAGTCTTCATTCCTCCAGACAGATACATTGGTATGGTCGAGGAGAATGGGAGAGATGACGTTTTACTCCTAGAGAGTAATGAACCCGCTACCTATAAAGGTGCCATGACCTGTTCCGACTCTAAGCTATGGCTTGAAGCCATGCAATTCGAGATGGACTCTATGTATGAGAATGACGTATGAGATCTGGTTGACTTACCTGATAAGGTTCGGCCTCTTCAGTGCAAATGGCTTTATAAAATAAAGCATTCTGTAGAAGGACAACCAGATACATATAAGGCACGACTAGTGGCAAAGGGTTTCACTCAAGTGCAAGGATTGCACTATGATGAAATTTTTGCACCCGTAGTTATGCTGCGTTCCATTCGGATAATCTTAGCGATTGCCGCTTTTCATGACTATGAAATTTGGCAAATGGATGTGAAAACCGCCTTCTTAAACGGTTATTTGGAGGAGGAGTTTTACATGGTACAACCCGAAGGTTTCATTGATCCTAAAAATCCTAAGAAGGTATGCAAGCTTAAGCGGTCCATTTATGGACTTAAGCAAGCCTCTCGGAGTTGGAATCATCGTTTCGACCAGGTGATAAAAGAGAATGGATTTACTCGATCGGTCGAGGAACCATGCTTATATATCAAGTCGAGTGGGAGCAAGATTGTCTTCCTAATATTGTATGTTGATGACATACTCTTAATTGAGAATGACATACCTCTCTTAACTTCGGTAAAAGTTTGGTTAAAGAACCATTTCCAGATGAAAGATCTGGGCCAGGCACAAAGAATTTTGGGGATCCGTATCTACAGAGATAGATCACGATGGATGTTATCCCTCAGTCAGGAGTCTTATATAAATAAGATTCTTGAGAGGTTCAGCATGACCAACTCCAAGAAGGGGAACCTTCCAATGGTCTCTGGGATGCAGTTGAGTAAAGCTCAAGCACCAAAGACATCGGAAGAGGTCGAGCGCATGAGGCGGATTCCTTATGCATCAGCTATAGGATCGATCATGTATGCCATGATATGCACACGTCCAGACGTGGCATATGCATTGAGTATGACAAGTCGTTACCAAGGCAATCCAGGTGAAACACACTGGATAGCTGTTAAGAATATCCTTAAGTACCTACGGAGGACTAAGGATTGGGTATTGACTTATGGAGGTGACACTGGGCTATGCGCAACCGGTTACGCAGATGCTAGCTTCCAAACGGATCGAGATGACTCGAAATCTCAGTCTGAATTCGTGTTTACTCTTAATGGCGCTGCGTCGCTGGAAAAGCCCAAACAAAATGTTTATAGCAAGATTCTACTACTGAGGTCCGAGTACTATGCTGCTTCAAAGGCTTGCGAAGGAAGCTCTATGGATGCGTTCAATTCTTACAAGAGCTAAACTGTAGTTTTTTCCCATTCGGATGAACCCGACAACCATCTATGTGATAATATTGGGTGTCCATCTTCCAGGGCTAAGGAGGCCCAAGTCCATCAACAAGTTCTATGCCAGGTACAAAACGGAAGGCTCACATGATCCGAGATTACGTGGACAAAAGGGAAATAGTGATAACAAGCTTTGTCTACGGATGATAACGTCGCAGATCCTCTCACTAAACCATTGATATATTGATAAGCCATGAAGGTCACCGTTATTTCCATGGGAATCAAACTTTTGTCCTGAGTTTGTTTAGCTGTTTTGATAGGCTTAGACACCTGTATCTTTTTCATAAAAATTAGCTATTAAATCAATCGGTTTTGTTTTATATTTTTGTTTTCATGTGGGTTGTACTGACAACATTGAACACCACAAAGTGAACTGAATTACATTATATTTTGTTTTGGTCCGTAATCGCCTACATGAGCTGATAACTCTGGCAATTATTTTGTGACGTCGATTGATGGTGGGTTCAACGAGTCATAAGTCAAACAGTTGACTGATCGATCACAGATGCGGGTTATAATGATACTGCGCAGGACATTTTGTGACGACGTTATGGAGTCCTAAATGTTTCAGAACATTAGGTGTCAGGTCGTGGATAGGACATCCATAGTGTTCCTAGAGTCGATTCTTTTGACTATCGACTGTCTTTTGAGATAAAGGCAGTTTTTGGGTGACTTTGGTTTCTTTCTCATGGTCGACCGTAACAGGAGGCTAAGTAGATTTTCACTGGGTCATTTCATACTGCGCTTGTATCTGCAAGTTTCGAGTTGAAGAAAATATCCCACCTTTATCAGGATATGATAGTTCTCAGGGCCACTCGAGGAGCTGTAACTGAAATGCATGGCCATGCTCGAATGAAGATTCGTTTATCAGTTAAGTTACTCTCTAGTCGGGGAAACCACTCTTGATACAGATCACTTGTAAAATACGACCTTTGTGAATACGGACTTTGCAAATTGTTTTGCATTGAGTGGGAGAAATTTAATATGGATATGAGAATCGGTTATCGCACATACACTTGTACGGACAAGTGGGAGATTTTTGGAGCCAGTGTCCTCCACAGTTAGTGCAATAACATAAATAAATCTCTGTAGGTTCACAGGGTATACTTTGTATTGTAATCAGTTGATTAACGTTTATCGATAACGGGTGGCTTGCTAGATAAGTTTGACGTTATTGTCATACAGATGGCGGTGATCAACTGGTCCCTAAAAGTCACACCTAAAGGATGTGATTGAGAGATGTGATTATTTGAGAAAATAATCATATTGAGGCCTTATTAAATGACTAAAAGGTTAGTCGGTGTTTTTGACTAAAAGGTTAGTCAATGTGATGATGATATAATTATTTAATAACGATTAAATAATGTTAGCTAAGACGAATTAACTGTAATTCGTAATTAAATATAAAATGTTATATTTAGTTGTAGTATATAATGTGAGCTTAAACGAATTAAAATGTTAATTCGTAATTAAACATAACCCGTTATATTTAATTAGCAGGATTATAAATATACCGATATTTATAATTGAAGTATATATTATACGATTGTCATAATAATTGTTATGTTAATATATCCACTGCAAAATGTTGTAATGGACCTTATTAATGTATGACAACATATTAGACAAATATAATATGTATAACATTATATTAAATGGAAGCGAATTTAACCGAAAAAGAGTCTAGATTACTCTTTGGAATTTCGGTCAAAAATGGTAACAAAATAAGAGAAAAATATCCCTTATTTTTCTCCTATGTGTGCCTTGACCTAGGGAGTATATGGGAAGAGTTTTACTCATTCTAACTCTCTAATTTTATTCATCATCAATTTCACATCTCACAAAAAGATACATACTCTTTTTCTCTCTAATTTTTCTAGCAATTACAAGGGCATATCTCGATCAGTCTTGGGTGCTACGATTAGGAGGATATCTACTTTGATATTTGTTCTTAGGCCGAATTTACGAGGACTAAAGGTTATTCCTAATCCCTTTGTTTATTATGCAATTTCGTTTATGACCCGTTAATCATATAAATCGTAATTTCATTATAATCCTGTAAGATTAAAGGGATGTATACGGATATATTCCCACATACCTCGTATTAGGAGTGGTGGGATAAGCCTCGGTGAGGTAACGATGATTACCTTCACCTTTGGTGGCTAGGCGAACTTGCCCATTCCAATCCACGAAATTTAGAACCATTCTATTCGAGTTTGCATTGATCCATAAAGGATCTTAGCCATGATACGGTGGTAAGAGTTGGTGCGGGAGGTGGGACGGTAAATACCAATGCGAATAAACAAGTTTTGACTACAAAATTGGAGATGAAGGAAATGTCAACATTAATCGTTTTAAATACTTGTAAACATTTTAAACAAGTTTGACATTTATATAATGACCTCTACCCAATTACATAAATGATTCCAAGATTCAAACCCTATATTAACTCGGGTTTATGTGAGCCACGGACTCCACGACTTTTATTAATATTACTTGGTGGGTTAACTCTTTAACCGATTTTACAATTAGAATTCTTGGTCGATGAAATACTTTATTGTCATCTTTAGCCCGGAACACATGGGCCACATACCCTAATCTTTCCGTTGAGTTCAACCAAATTTCGATGCATTAACAATTTATTGCCCCACTTACCCAACGTAATAAGTTTAGCACCTCGGTGAGCCGAACCTACTTCCTTACTTTTATTTATGTTAAGGACACTTACTCCAACAGTAAGAAGATTGAAACTCTTTCCTTGTTTCAATAAATCCTATTTCTCTTTCCTTTGTTCATTTTTGGGTATGATTTCGTCCTCTTACTTTTATTTATGTTATTCCATTTTATTTGTGTTAGTTTAGTTGGATTAATTACTAGTTAGTTGAATCTCAACTTTCCTTTATGTTTATTGTGAATGTTGTGAAATCTCATTTATCTTATGCTAGTTGAATGTTGTTGGATTAAAGTTTATCCCTTTATCATTAGTATTGGTTCCTCTGGATTAGTTCTTCATATTTCCATTAAAGTTATTGTCTTTAGCATCTTAGAATGGTTTATTTCATTTCTATTTTCATTAATATCCTTATCTTAGTCTTAATCATGCTTAATGAGTAGGATCCTCGTTGGAGGTTGGGGTTTGTGTTTATGTTGACGATTTTCATATGAACAAATACTCACTAAACTAGTCTTGGGCATGTATTGGATTGTTTAAGTTACTTATATCGGTTTAATATTGGGACTTACCTAGTAGGCCTATAGGTTCGTTATACCTACCATTACCTTACCACAAGTACACTTTGGGTTAGGGAAGGGAGGATCTCGGATAGTTGTGTAGGTCTCTTCGTCACGAGAATAGGGTTTGACCTATGGTAGGTGTGGTGGGGTGGTTGCGGTCGGAAGGGGTACTCACCCCAGAACGGTGTTGGGCTCGAGAGAATTAGAACCCCCTTAATCATTATATTTCTTGCTTGAGACTAGTTAGTTTAATAGCTTCTTCTTTATCGTCTTTTTATAGCATAAACCCCGTAAATCCCTTAACGCTTCTTTATTATTGTTGCTAATCGTGGCCTACTCTTATTAGCTTTCATTATTGCTTGCCTTGTCTTAGACTTCAGTTTATGACCTTCACCTCTTTGACATAACGAAACTAAAACCAAGAATGACTATCCGAGAGCCATATACTACCAACCCTTGAATTCGACCCTAAAAATACTAGGACGACTGATAAGGGGATTTGCCGCACACCCCTCGACCAAAAAATTTTTATAAAACTCGATACCAAACTAATGAATGTAGTAGGGTAAGGATATCGATCCACGGAGACGATTATGATTGGTCTATCGGTTTCGGTTAGATTAGTCTAGCCGATCAAATTAAGAACTTTGAATATTCTAAAAAGTAACTAAAGCGAGAAAGAAAAAAACAAGTGATAAGATTAAAGATAAGATGAATAAAGAAGGGAGTTAGGGGAGTTAGAGAGTCGGGTTCAATCGCTAGCTCCTAGGACGGCAAAAGCTGTCAAACTGATGATTCATATTTATATACATGTTTTTGTCTCCCCTAAGTCACTTTAGTGACGGTTTTTAGTGCCTAAATGAACAATTAAATGTCATATTTGTTAGAATGTCGATACTGCCGCCTTTTGGTGTTTTAATGCAGATTATATGCATTTGCGGAACAATTAGATGATAATGAACACCGCGGAGTCGATAGGCACGAAGATCGAGTTGAAAGAAGAAGGAACGAAGCAAGAAGATGAGCAACACAAAGACACTTGATCGAGTATGCAGAAAACTCGATCGAGTCGTGCTAAGAAGAAGCAAAGGCGCAACAGGACCAGTCGATCGAGTTTTCATGTACTCGATCGAGTCGCAGCAGGAATACTCGATCGAGTGTCCCAATACTCGATCGAGTATTTAGAGGAATTCGAGTTTTCCTAAAATTAATTAATATCGGATTATTGTGTAATATAAATAGAAAACTCATACCTTATTATTTATTACGCTTTTAATTACTCAGAAACTCCTAGAAAACCCTAGTATTATTATTATTAGTTATCGGATTGCTCCAAGTTTCGGAAGATCTTCCAATCTTTCAATCTTGTAATCGGTAGTTATTCTACATTGTTATTCAACTTTTAATCTTTAGTTATTTCAATTACTTTGTTATTATTTTTTCTTATGCTTTTAATTATGTCTCACATGAATTGAATTGTTGTTAGTATTATTAGTATGAGTAGCTAAATTTTCATCTAGGGTTGAAAGGGGATCTAGGATTGTTAGATGCCAAGATTAACTAAGTAGTCTCGCGAATTAGGATTAACACCGACCGGGTTAAGATTAAGATAGGCTACGATAATTGAATAGAACTCGTTTAATGATAGCGACCACATGTTAAATTGTAGATCTAAAGGGCATAACTGAATCGAGCAATCTTGTGACCTTAGATAACTTTATTGCATGATTAATTGATTATTCTCCTATCCCTGAATAATAATCCTAGTGAACTTGAGACTACTTTATAGCATGAATAATTGATTATTCCCCTATCCCTGAATAATAATCTTAGTGAACCTGAGATCCTAGACTTTTAATATTATTGATTTACCATTTATTGTTATTATTTGCAATTACTTTAGAAACACAAACCAAACCTGCAAGAATTTGTTACCTTCAGACGAACTTAGTTTTAGCAAATAGCTTATTACTGCCTCCCTGTGGATTCGATACCTTACTTATCACTGACTATTAGTTAGTATTGAGTTAAGATTAACTTTGATTTAGGGAACGCGACTTTTATCAAATTTGGTGCCGTTGCCGGGGAAGGCAACAATTTTCTGTTTGTTTTTAATTTAGTTTGTCTTTTTGTCTCAGGGAACTCTAGTTCCTTGAGACCGTTCTTATCATTTTCTTTAGTGTTTGTTTATGCCCAGGTCTGTCAACTCCGAGCTCGTACCTTTCGATCCTGAACCGGAATAGACTCTCTGTATTAGACGAAACTTTTGGAAGGAAATCCGTCAAGCGGAAGACTTGACTAAGCTTGACTCTGTGTACGCCAAATTTGTTGCAGAAAATCAATCCTTAGAAGAGGATAGTTCTATTTCTGCCGTTACAACAGTCATGACTACTCTATCCAACCATTCAGAACCCACTATTTGGATTCAAACTCCCTACTACAGCCGATGGTACTTTTGATATGCGCCCGTCTTACATCACTTTGGTGGAGCGAAGCATGTTTGGAGGGGGTTCCAATGAGGATGCTACGAAAAATATGGAGAAATTCACTAACTATTGTTGCTTTATTCCCTTTAAAACTGGAGTCACACAAGATCAAGTGAAACTGGTGCTCTTCCCTTTCTCTCTACGGGATGGGGCATCGGATTGGTTGGGTGAATTAGATATGGAAGTGATGGGTATCACTGATTGGGATTCTCTAGCTCTTGCCTTCTACAAGACGTACTTCCTACCACAGAAAACCAATGCTTTAAGGGGTCAAATTACAATTTTGAAGCAAAGTCCCACTGAAAACTTACATGAGGCATGGGTTCATTGCAAGAAACTAGTCAAATCCGTCCCACACCATGGTTTTGAGACTTGGTTCCTATGCAACCAATTCTATGATGGGTTGTATGATGATCATAGAGCTTTGTTAGATTCTGCTGCCAATGGGAGGTTTCAAAATAATACAATTGATGCTCATGCCTGGAAGTTAATTGATGAGATAGGTACTCACACTGCTGAGTATGGTAACCCCAGGGGTAATGTGAGAGGGGGTAGTTCCGATAGTGCCGTTGCAGCTCAGTTGGAGGCATTGACTGCCCAAATTGCCAAATTGAAAACTTCACAATCTTTGGGAAACAAGCAAACGGTTCATGCCATGGTTCAACAAGAGCCAATGTGTGAGAAATGTGGTACCGCGGGGCATAATGTAGTTGAGTGTATGAGTTCGATTGATCAAGTACTTGTTTTTCAATCCTTTAAGCAAGGTACACCGTACTCTAATTTCTATAATGAGAGGACACGGGAGCATCCAAACCTCTCATATCAAAGTCAAAACATTCTAAATCCTACCCCGCCACCACCTCAGCAACAAGGTTCCTCCTATGTGATTTCGCAAAATATAAATTCTTAACAAGGTAATTATAACCGTCAAGGAGGTCAAAACTTTCAACAAGCTCTGCCCCAAGCACCTCCAAATAATGATATGGCGGAATTGAAAGCCATGTTGCAACAAACCCTAATGATACAACAAAAGCAAGATGCCCAAATCTCTCAATTGCTTGCTCACAATAAGATGGTGGATACTCAAATTGCCCAATTGGCAAGTCAAAATCCACAAAAGCAATAGAGAAATCTCCCTTCTCAAGGACAACCCCCAGATGAACAAGTTAATTCAATAACTTTGAGGAGTGGGGCCCAATATAAGAATTCGGCGTTGCCAATCCAAGATGATATAAGCACGAGTGATAAAGCCGAGGCAAAATCATCTCGTCTTAAAGACACTCGATCGAGTTCACCAATACTCGATCGAGCGTCTTCCTCTGAAGCTGAAAATTTGCCCGTCTTAAAGTCACTCGATCGAGTGAGCCAAATACTCGATCGAGTGTCGTGTGCTGAGAAAGAAAACTCTACGGTCTTTGGTTCATTCGATCGAGTACATCAAAAACTCGATCGAGTGAACTTAAGACCAGAATATGAAGACGACGAATTAGAGAAAATGAAGAAAGAAGTCGAGCCCATTAAAATTGCTATTCCTTTTCCTCAACGACTACACAAGTCCAAGCTAGATCAACAATTTGGGAAGTTTATGGAGGTAGTAAAGAACTTGCAAGTGACTGTACCATTTATTGAAGTTAGGAATGGGAAGCGGTCTTTTAATGAAGTCGAGACTGTTGCATTCACTGCGGAGTGCATCGCCGCGTTGCAAAGTCAATCACCGCCAAAGCTACAAGATCCAGGGAATTTTTCTATTCCTTGTAATATAGGACCTTTGTGTATTGATAACGCCATATGTGACTTAGGGGCTAGCGTTAGTGTAATGCCATATACTATATGCAAAAAGCTTAACATGGGTAACTTAATGTCACTAATATGACCCTACAATTTGCTGACCATTCTATTAAGCGTCATATGTGTGTCTTAGAGGATGTGCCAGTTAGAGCAGGAATTTTTTTTTTATCCCAGTTGACTTTATTGTTTTAGATATGGTGGAGGATAATCGAACTCCTATCATCTTAGGACGACCATTCTTGCACACAGCAGAGGCGGTCATAGATGTTACGAATGGGAAACTCACACTAACGGTGGGAGATGACACAATAACGTTCAATCTAGACAATTCACCTAATAATCTCGCTGTCGAAGACACTTGCAATATGATTGACGTTGTTGATCCTCCTATTATTGATTTCTAAATTAATTTTTAGCTAAATTAATTTCTAGCTAAATTAATTTCTAGACAATTCACCTAATAATCTAGCTAAATTAATTTCTAAATTAATCTAAAGTAGAGAAAATAAGAGAGGAAAATATGAAAGAGGAACCCACAATATTTCTGAAATTGTAGTCTAAACTAATCTAATCTAAAGTGAGAAACCCCTTTAATTTGGGTTTTTTACATATTTATACAAGTAGTGTCATTAAGGGTACTAAAGTAATTGTGTTATGTTGAGGAAAGAAAGAAAAAAAAAAGGATAATATGAAATATAAATCTAATAACAATAATTAAATAAGAAAGAAAGAAGTTTGTTTTTGTCTTCTACTGCCAAAACTCACGAACTTACACGCATGTAGTGACACATCCTCAAAACTTTTGCTTTGACAAGGCAAAGTTTCACGCTACGGAAACAATAATTTCGCGCGACTGGGAAATATTTCATCCGACGGCTTCCGATTTTGCCCGTTTGAATATTAAATCACTCGACGGTCTTCATATTTTTCCCTACGCCTGATTAGCTTCACCCGGTGGTTTGATTGAGGTGTTAGAATTCTAGTCGTGGATGGCTCAAATCGGGTCAGCTACTGCTGATGTCGTGGTGGCTCGATAGGTCGGCGTTGTTGCCGGCGTTAGTTATTGCGCGAATGGGATCAATGGAGCTCGAGCCATAGTGGCTCGATTTGAGAACTGAGTTGGGTCGCGGTGGAAGAGGAGAGCACGATGGAGATGAAGAGCTGCTAGTGGTTCGTTGCTGCCCTGCTACTGGTGTGTCGACGGCGACGGGGTACGGTGATTGAATCCGTGAATTGCGGTGCCTTGTTGCTGCTGGTTGCTGATATCGTGCGTCGGAGCTCAGATGGAGGGGAGGGAAGTGGTGGCTCTGACGTAGGTGGTGATTTGGGTTTTGTGATGGTGACGAAGGAGTCCAGCGGAGCCGGGTTTCAATACCGAATCTGGGTTTCGGTGTTGGTTGAAGATCGGATTGTTAATGTTGTTTATTGGGTTGTTTATGGTGGAGATGGAGATGGTGATGGTGAATGAAGGGGTTTAGTGATAATGGTGCGTTTATTATGTGGAATGAATCAGGCGCAATATGGGATTTGGCCTTGGGGTGATTTAATGGAGGTCAACGTTTGACCTTGGCTTTCTTTTGGCTTATTTAAATTGTTTCGCTTCCAGATCTCCTTATTTCCCATGAACCTTGATCTTGTTTCGACTGTTGTACCTATAAAATGTAACAAGCCAAAGTAGTATCCAAAATTCGAGAAATATACTCATTATTTGCAATAATTATATTAAAACTAATAATTACTAATTTTCATATAAAACGATATATTAATCGATTAAAGCACACAAAACCGAGTCAAATAAATGTATAAATAAGAGGAAAATCGACTTGACCATACGGTTGGGGGGAAAACATTTTTAAAATAATGCTCAAAAAATAAATATTTGTCGTTTTGGGTCGGGTTTAAAACTATTTATCAAAATGGTGTCCACGTAGGCTCGGATTTCGCGAATCAAAAATACGGAGGAAACACGCCATTGGCAATGGCGTGTTTCTAGTGAGTACGAAAATGCAAACTTACAAAAATTGACTAAAAGTAAACACGCCATTGGGAATGGCGGGTTTTCTTACAGAGACACGCCATTGGGAATGGCGTGTCTATGAATAGTACAAGTTTTTTTTTTTTTTTTTTTTTTTTTTTTAAAATTTTTTTTTTTTTAGAAAAAAAAAAATAAAAAATTTAAAGACACGCCATTGGGAATGGCGTGTTTGTTCCGTATTTCAGGTTTTGAAAACCCGAGCCTACGTGGACACCATTTTGATAAATAGTTTTAAACCCGACCCAAAACAACAAATACTTATTTTTTCAGCATTATTTTAAAAATGAACTCCGTTATAAGTTGAAGATAGAAAGCATTTTTAAAATAATGCTCAAAAAATAAATATTTGTCGTTTTGGGTCGGGTTTAAAACTATTTATCAAAATGGTGTCCACGTAGGCTCGGATTTCGCGAACCAAAAACACGGAGGAAACACGCCATTGGCAATGACGTGTTTCTAGTGAGTACGAAAATGCAAACTTACAAAAATTGACTAAAAGTAAACACGCCATTGGGAATGGCGGGTTTTCTTACTGAGACACGCCATTGGGAATGGCGTGTCTATGAACAGTACAAATTTTTTTTTTTTTTTTTTCAAAAAATTTTTTTTTTTTTTTTAGAAAAAAATAATAAAAAATTTAAAGACACGCCATTGGGAATGGCGTGTTTGTTCCGTATTTCAGGTTTTGAAAACCCAAGCCTACGTGGACACCATTTTGATAAATAATTTTAAACCCGACCCAAAACAACAAATACTTATTTTTTCAGCATTATTTTAAAAATGAATTCTTGAAGATAGATAGTGTTCCTCTCATAATATGCAAGTTGAGAGAGTGAATGGATCACCACACTTGTCCAGTTGCCCCCTCCCCCCCTCTTCACCCACTTACATATTGTAAGAGGGCACTTTCAGCCTTCAGCTTGTGGCACTATCCGTCATAATGCATATAACCACCACTACCAATGACGATTCACTTGCGTGATAAACAGTCCTAAATAGACGCTATCGCTAAACATTTTAACTTCCAATCCAATTTGCTAAATAAATTTTCTATTAAACACCATCAAAAAAAGATTTTGAAGAGTCTTACTATCTTATAATCTATCCACCTTACAAAAAAGTGAGCAAGACATGTTACTATTCATAATGAATAGTACTCCTTTGCTCACTTTTCTTAGGCTACGTTGTTGGGCCTTTTGCTCTTTTACGCTTCGACAACTGTCTTTCCTGCTAATTTATCTGGCCCGGTCATTTTCTTGGCTAAAAGAAGCGTTTGGTGAGACCTAGCTAACTCTCTCAATTATTTCATTCCCCTTCAATAACTCTTTCTCTATAGCTTTTCTATCTTGATCATCCTTCAACCTCTCACTACAATTATTGAGTTGTGACCTCCGCAAACTCACACTTCAAATCGATTTTTACACATTAATTAGCTTTGATTTGACAACAATAGGTCTCAAATTCAATGTCAAGGAAGTAGATGACTATGGTAAGTGGGATTTCATTTTTCCTTGTTCATTTTTGAAATACTCGTATGAATCTCATGTACTATGTGTGTGTAGATTTAGCCATTAGTTCTCATACTTAATCTCATTATGTATTATTTTCCTTGTTGTTTAGCTAAGGAGCATGTAGTCGAATACTCGGATGGTATAGCAGTGGCCCTTAGCTACGAGAGAATGATCTTGATATCCACATATATGTTTTTTCTTGCTCCTTAGCTAAACAACAAGGAAAATAATACAGATATCATAATGTGCTTGTCTTCTTCGCCTTCTCAGCCTTAGAAAATCACCCACATATCATTCAAACTAATCAGGTCACGCAAACCTTAGGAATTGAAATGGTTTGATTTATTTTCATTAGTTTTTACTCAATTTGAATTCTCACTTTAACTTTATCACTTCTTTTTCAAATAACCTATCAAAACTTGAGGGTTTGATATAAGGAGATCAAAGAAAGAAGTCCTTTAAGCATCGGTATGATACTATGATGGGACCTCTCTTCTTCCCTGGGGATCAAATATAACCCTCCTGAAAATTTGGTAATTTATTTCATTCTCTACACTTTGTTTTGCCGATGCTAATTTCCGAATATACGATACGGTTAATATAAAAATATTATCGGATACGTATTATAAAATTTATAAACGGACAGATGTTTCCGAAACGGTTCCTATTTTAATACTCTCTTATTCCATGTAATCTTCCCTTTTCCTTCTCTATATGTATTGTATAGTGATTGTTTGCCCATTATTTATGGTAACTTTGTGAATTTTGAGTTATCTTTTGGGTAATTAATGCCACAAGTGCTTCTCTTATGTTTTTAGGTTTTTCGTTTATTTAGCTTCGAGATAATTTGTGCCTGAAAATGGCATACCATGTCAGATTCTTCCGGTTTCTCGTTTTCTCCGATTTTCTTTTCTAGGTTTTTATTTAAACTTCATATTGGTTTGTGGAATATATGTTTCTTGTGGTACTTGTTCATGTTGATGAGTTAGGTTAATTTTGTTCACTAATTTTGGATGAACTAGGTTAAGTTTGTTGTTAATTTTCTATTTTGCAGTGTGTGAGTAATGTCGTCTTTTTCCCTTTAATGTTTAAGTGGGGCTTTCGCATGTATAAGACGATGCTCTAACCGATATTATCTAATAATAAATTCTTAAATGAAGTAACAACAACAGTCTATCCGTTTGCTAGACTCACACTCCAAATTGTGAGGACTTCACATTTTATTAGGAGGAATCTTTCACCGTACCTTTTCTGAACCCTTCTAGAGATATGGAGTCGGATTGTATGGCTTTCTTAACATTATGGTTTCCTTAAAAAGAGTGTACTCTCAATAATGTCTCCTCATTCAGCCTATATAGTCTTTAATACAAGTGTCGTCGGGTCGGACACGAGTACATATAGAAATCTCAGACTCACATTGTCTCAAGTTTTGAGTCAAAGTTACTTTTGTCATGAAAAGAGGATACTGTTTTGGGAACATACCTCTTCAAATTTGGAAATTGACTAAAAATATTTAACTTTACTGAATGAAACGAATATTTTGAGATATATGGATCAAGATTGCCAAAAGTTATACTATGTGACCTTATGCTGTATAAAATCAAGCTTTTCTTACTAATTTTGTCATGTAATCCTCCCTTTGTATCTCTACTACGAGAGGTGTCAAAGTGTCACATTGGTAAGTGTCGGATAAAGATTTTATATTCATATCCTTGACTATCAGGTAAGACGGGTATGAGCCAAAAATGGAAGAGTTGAAATAACATAGCATACAACTGTTATTTGTTGTTTCAGGAGAACTCGATAGAAATTCGGAAGCATCCCAGATCAGAGAAAGAGCAATTGAAAGGAGCAATGCTGTTATTGGAATCGTAAGCCTTATTTTTTTTGTGGAAATTTCTCCACTCATTTTTTGTGTGGAAATTTAGCGTTTTAGATTGTATAACTAAGTTTGATTAGTGCTTACTTAGTGCTAGACATGTTGTCGGGTTCGAGCTGGTTTTGGGGTTTTGACTTTGAAAGGCATGAACTACTAATTACGTATAATTTAGTGTATCAAACCTAAGGAAAAAGGAGATAGGGCGGGATGAACAAGTGGAGCAAGAAAATGAAAAGAAGGAAAACTTTGGCTTGATGTATGACAAGCGGGCCAAGGGAAAACGAAGGGGCATTACATGTTGGAGAGGGAGAGGGGGAGAGCGGGGATGGGAGCCACTACGGGGAGCTCAGTGTAGAACCACAGTTAGAATGAGGGAATGAGCATGACATGCGGAAAAAGGAGGGAGAGAGGGAGGGGAAAAGGGAAAGAGAGAGGAAGTGAGTTTAGCCACATGGGGGTGCTCAATGAAGACAATAGTAAATGACTATCCATTGAAAGATTAGCAAACTAATTTAAGTTTTAATCAATTAGACTCTTATAAGGTTAGGAATATCTTAGGCTTGATATATAACGAATGACTACAGAACGATTCTTTGTCGGACGACCAGTGGATGGAAATTGCAACTCCAAAGGAGAAGTCGTATTTTTTTAAGCACAGTTGAATGGGAAGGGAAAATCGTGATACATGAGATTGATGGAGGAGAAAATAAGTGTGATGAAGAGGCTAATGGATAAGGAAGCAAAATAATTGAGGAATTTGTTATGTAAAATCAAACGCTTCATTTCTAAGGAAAAATAAGCAACATAGGACTCCTTTGTACAACTAATTTTTAGCAGTGAATCACTTGGCCAATTTTTTCAAAGAGTTGAGGAAATAAAGGATGACATATCAATTAAAGTGGAAGGGAGGGAGGGAAGGATATAGAAAGGATTAATAGGAGGAGATGAAGAGGGTTCAAGTAAGTGAGTGTATAACCAGGGGACTACCAATAGATAACGAAGAGGCATGACATGCATGTTGTGAGGGAATAAGAGGAGGAGGAGGAGGAGGAGGAGGAGAGGGGGGGGGGGAGTTTGGGGGGTGTTTGGGGGAGTAAGGAGAGTATGAGGGGAGATCACTATAACAAGTGAGCTATCAATAAGATAAGAGAAGAGCCGAGGGAAAAGCGGTGGAGAAAGAGAAATGAAGGTGAGCCATAAGCGAGAGCTCAATAGATAACAAGTGAAATGGAATACAAGTGACATGAGTATAAATAAAAGATGATAGATTGATTAAACATGAATAGGAGAAAAGGATGGAGGAACAAGAGGAGAAGGAGGGAGCAAAAGGACACAGTGTGAGGAAGATGTGGCATGAATTAAACGTTATGTAAAGGTTTTGAATTTTTTTAGTCGGGTTTCTATATATTAGTTCGGGTTTATTGGTTGTGCTTATGAATGGTAATTGGTCACGATTCGGATAATCGAATTGTATTTGTGAATTGTCGCTGATATTTTACACTCGGTAATTGTAATAAATTAATGTTTTTAAGTATTGAGACTGTTATGTTTAACAGTTACTAATAGAGGCCAAAATTGTAAGTACGGAATGCACACACAGTTTTTAGTGGAGGGAGGTGCAACAGTTTTCAAATACTTTGTTTTAAATAGGTGATGACTAAGAAGAAGTCATTGTGTAGTGGTTTAATTAGTGCTTTTGTGATGCCATCGATTCATGGTTTCCATATTGAATTAATGATTTTATATGTATTCTACTATGTTCAGTATGATGTTATTTGGATTTGTTGTTTTTAGATTTAATTCTGACAGGCTAAAATGACATTGAGCATATGTAAGGGATGAAGACGCTGCGATTCCTTTCGCGCAATAACTGAGAAAATATTTTGTGGTTGATTGAAGTAATGCGGCAGCAAATAGGGGTAACGTATGGTCTAACAAATTTGTATCTTCTTAGACGCTTTAGTGGGGCTTGTAGCATAGTGCTACTCAAATGTAATCAAGACTATTTTAGATGAACGATGTAGTGAGAGTCTAAAACATTTAAAGCATATTCGGATAATTACCTCCATTTTCGGTGAACGGATGTAGTTAGAGACTATTTTCAACAAACAGTGATCAAGTGAAATTTCGCAATATCGGAAACAATTGTGTAATGTGCACAGAGAATGAAAAATTCTATGGAACAATCATAATTAGCGATGTTAAGCAACAAAGATAAAACCAACTTGGACAGTACGACAAACAAGATTACGCCATGCATGATGACATATACTAATTTCAAGGGGAGAGTCACACTATCTTGGGGTACGGTGTGCGAAGCGACTGTTACACCAATTGTTATATAAAAGTTGGTTGAGGAGAAGTGCGATGGTCGATTGACTAAGGAGATCAGGTCGATCAACAGAAAAAGTAGTGGTCGATATTGACTGAGGAAATGTGCGATCAACGGAAAGCATTATTAGTCGATTGACCTATTTTGGAACGCTACACGACATTTCATGTGAGAAATGTTAAGACAAGTCGATCGACTAATTAAACCTATGGTTGGTCTATCGACCAATTTTTATCATTACACGAACTAAGTTTTAAGGGATGAGATGAGTCGACCAACTTGACTAATTGTGTCGATCGCCGGGGTCTATGAGTGTCAATCGATTGGGCTTATTATATCGATCGACCAGTATGCTATTTCGCTCAAATTTAGCTTGTGGTTTTGGGTCCATTGGACATTTTATTTGTAACGCCCCGAAATATAATATAAAGTAAATAAAGAGAAAAATATGTATATAACAAACTATACGTTTTTATTTCATATATAAAAAAAAACTTGAAAACAAATTTATTACAAGGCGTCACCGCCGTATTTCCTGTACTGGAAATACAAGGCTATAACATTTTCTTAGTAACCTTTATATTACGTATTATTTATTCTCTATATATTAATTTCTATAGTGAAACTCACTCCCGCGGTTCCCCAGCATAGAAACCTGAAAAAAAATAAACAATAATAACAAATCAGTCAACACTGACTGAATATGATTTCAGTTACCTTCAGCGGTCCTAAATAAATACTTCTTATATATTTATTATCAGTATTAGTTAACTATAATTTGGAATACCCCTGTCATTTTATCATAACATTTAAAATGTGGACTACCGGTCTACCATTACTGAAGTGAGACACATTACGGAGTAAAACTCCCCTGGGCTAAGCCCTTCTCCATGTACACAGGACCATATAATTATTTATGTAACCCCCTGTCACTTTCACCAGTAATAACCAGAACCGAAGTTCTCATATCATGGAGCCGTGCTCCTTTCCATGTACACAGGTTAAATTTGTAATGTCATCCCCTTCCCGTAATCGTATCCCGCATGCTACAATTGGCCAAATGTACATTATATGAAAAACGAGCATAACAACATTACGTAACAACATTATAGTATAATGGACATTAATATAACATGTGAGTAGTAAAATAACAATAATATGAAATCTACACTCTTTATTTTATGAACAATTACTTATAATGTCATCTGAAATTATTAATTTCTACGCTAAAGGGTCCAAAAACCATACTAGCATTATAACGGCTCTACTACAAAACTTACGGATAAAATAATATAAACAATTTCTTATACTATTCTCTTATTTTATTTATGTATAAGACGGTAACCAAATAGTTATAACGACAAAGGGTCCCGAAATCATACCTTTTATTAATTAACAAGGTAATTATAGGGGTGTAATTATTAAGAAGGGTATACTGTTATTAGTGACTTGGTCTCATATGTTTTGAAGATGTCCTAATATTGTGATTGATCAAGGCTATATATAGCCTACAATTGTCGGCTAAAATTTTCCTAAATGGGTGAGAATTCATAGCCTCATAGGTGTAATTATTACCTTAGTAATCTTAATGGGTAAGTATGTTGCCACGTACAAGTACTTGCCCAACTTTCATTCTTCTTGTTTTATTTTTTTATTATTATTTCATTTATTTATTTCTCTTACACAAATAGTTGGGATATTACATTCTACCCTCCTTAAAAATAAGTTTCGTCCCAAAACTTCAATTACCTTGGTTTAGAACAAATGGGGGTACTTGTTTTTCATATCTAGCTCTGTTTCCCATGTAGCTTCTGACATATCATGATGGGACCATAAAACTTTCACCAATGGAATAGTTTTATTACGAAGAATTTTCTCCTTTCGATCTAAAATTTGAATTGGTAGTTCCTCGTAAGTAAGATCTTCCCTAACTTGTAAAGGTGGTATGTCAACAATATGACCAGGGTCAGATATACTTCCTTAAAAGTGAAACATGGAAGACGTCATGTATCCTTGACAATTCTATCGGAAGATGAAGTCGATATGCCATATTTCCAACTCTTTCATTTATTTCAAAAGGCCCTATATATCTTGGACTCAACTTTCGTTGCTTCCCGAAACGTATTACTCCTTTCGTGGGTGATACCTTGAGAAATAAAAAATCGCCCTTTTGAAATTCTAATGGCCGTCTCTTGAGATCAGCATAACTCTTTTGACGACTTTGTGTGGTTCACATTTTCTCTTGTATGATTCTTACTTTGTCAGCTGTCTCTTGTATCAAATCGGGTCCAAGTATTCTGGATTCATCAATATCACTCCAACATAATGGCGTTCTACACCTTTGTCCATATAGAGCTTCGTAAGGAGCCATATTAATACTAGCATGATAACTGTTGTTATAGGAGAACTCTATCAAGGGTAAGTGCTGCTCCCATGATCCTTTAAAATCCAAAACACATGACCTTAGTAAATCTTCCAATGTTTGGATGGTTCGCTCGGTTTGACCATCTGTTTGCGGGTGAAAGGCGGTACTAAAGTTAAGCTTAGATCCCATTGCTGTTTGAAAACTTTTCCAGAATTTGGCTAAGAAATTTGTATCTCTGTCTGATATAATGGTTGTGGGAACTCCATGTAATCTCACTATTTCTTTTATGTATTTCTTAGCTAATTGTTCTGAGTTCCATGAAGTCTTAGTGGCTAAAAAGTGAGCACACTTGGTTAATCTGTCTACTATTACCCATATTTCATTCATTCCTTGGGATGTTACAGGTAATCCTGTCACAAAATCCATAGCAATTGACTCCCATTTCCAAGTAGGAATGTCTAAGGGTTGTAGAAGTCCTCCGGGTCTTTGATGTTCTATTTTTACTTGTTGACAGGTAATACATTTTGAGACAAAATCTGCTATTTCTTGCTTCATATTGCTCCACCAAAATGTATGTCGGACATCCTTATACATCTTGTTTCCTCCGGGATGTATCGAATATCGTGACTTGTGTGCCTCGTTTAGAATTTTCTCCTTAATAATTTCTGAATTTGGTACACATATACGACTTTGAAACCAAAGTGACCCATCTTCTTGAATAACAAAACCCGGTGCTTTTCCTTTTTGTATATCTTTTCGAATTTTCTCAAATTGGGGATCAGTTTCTTGGGTTATCTTTATTTCATCTATCAAGGTTGGTCTTATTTCTAGGGCTGCCATATAACCACTTAGATCACCAATTACCATCTCTATATCAAGTCTTTTCATGTCTTGCTGGATATGAAGCTCTTTTATAGTAAACATGTGTAAGTTGGCCACAGGTTTTCGACTAAGTGCATCAGCTACCACATTAGCTTTTCCCGGGTGATATTGGATATCTAAGTCATAATCCTTGATGAATTCAAGCCATCTACGTTGCCTCATGTTTATCTCTTTTTGGGTAAAAAGGTATTTCAGGCTCTTGTGATCGGTGTATATACGACATGAAATTCCATAAAGATAATGTCTCCAAATTTTCAAAGCAAAAACTACTGCAGCAAGTTCTAAATCGTGAGTGGGATAATTTTGCTCATGTGCTTTCAGTTGTCTAGAAGCATAGGCAATTACCTTCCCATTCTGCATTAACACACACCCTAAACCTAGCTTTGAGGCATCATTATATACTTCTAATCCATCAATGCCATTTGGTTGTGTAAGAATAGGGGCAGAGGTGAGTCTATTTTTCAATTCATAA
Source organism: Heliosperma pusillum (assembly GCA_022085475.1). Taxonomy (NCBI): domain Eukaryota; kingdom Viridiplantae; phylum Streptophyta; class Magnoliopsida; order Caryophyllales; family Caryophyllaceae; genus Heliosperma; species Heliosperma pusillum. Next base: position 4,464 of record JAIUZE010009937.1, on the reverse strand, counting down.
AATGCTTTCTCGCACTTTTCATCCCATACAAATTTGGTGCTCTTTCTGATAAGATTTGTAAGTGGTTGGGTTATTTTTGAAAAATCCTTCACAAAACGACGATAATTTCCTGCTAATCCCAAAAAGCTACGTACTTCCGCTACATTTTTTAGTACATGCCATTTGGTGATTGCCTCAATCTTTTGAGGGTCCACTTGTACTCCTTTTTCTGATATAACATGACCTAAGAAACTTATTTCTTTTAACCAAAATGCACATTTCTCAAATTTGGCATACAACTGATTTTCCCGTAAGGTTTCCAAAACTACCCTTAAGTGGTGAAAATGTTCTTTCTCATCTTTAGAATATATTAACATGTCATCAATAAAAATAATGACAAATTTGTCCAAATAAGGTCTAAAAACTCTATTCATAAGGTCCATAAAAACTGCAGGAGCATTGGTGAGTCCAAAAGGCATAACCTTAAACTCATAATGTCCATAACGTGTTCTAAAGGCTGTTTTAGGTATGTCATCTGGTTTTATCCTTAATTGGTGATACCCAGAACGAAGATCAATTTTTGAGTAAATAGCACATCCTTCTAATTGATCAAAAAGATCGTCTATCCGAGGTATAGGATACTTATTCTTTATAGTGACCTTATTAAGCTCTCGATAATCTATACATAAACGCAAACTTCCATCTTTCTTTTTAACAAAAAGCACTGGTGCTCCCCAAGGTGATGTACTAGGTTTTATGTACCCTTTTTCTAATAGTTCATCTAGTTGAGTTTTCAATTCCTTTAATTCAGCAGGTGCCATTCTATAAGGAGATTTGGAAATGGGTGCACAACCTGGCATTAGTTCAATTGTAAAATCTACTTCTCTATATGGTGGCATTCCTGGAATTTCTTCAGGAAAAACATCTAGAAATTCATTGACTACCGGAATACTGGTTAGATTTGGTTTTGCCTCTAAATTGCTACATACATCACATAAGTATCCCTTACATCCTTGTCTTAATAATTTAAGGGCTTTTAAAAAGGATATAATCCTATTGTTGCAGTTGGTTTTGTGGCTCTGAAATAGTATCTCATTCCCATTCGGTTTTGTAATAGTTAATGATTTCTCATGACAATTTACTATTACATGGTTCTTACTAAGCCAATCCATTCCTAGTACAACATCAAAATCTTGTAGATCAAACTGGACTAGATCGGCTAGGAAGCAATTTGCTTCTATGGTCAAAACACAGTCTTTATACCAAATAGGGCATGAAATGTTCTCCCCGGTAGGTAATCCAACTGAAAGTGTTAATTTGTTATTCTGAGGTGACAGTTTCAACTTTTCACTTAAAGATCGAGATATAAATGAATTGGATGCCCCAGTATCAAATAAAACATTAATGGGATTAGAGTTAAGAAAAATGTTACCCGTAACCACGTCTTCTGAAGTCTCCATTTCCTGGGAGTTCATCACAAACACACGCCCCCGAGTTGGTCCTTGTGTTTTAGGCTGAGGTGCCGATATTTTTGTAGCAGGAGTGGAGTTAGGCGTACGGGTACTTCTCGAAACAGTCGAACGAGTCATTGGACAATTATTTTTGATATGGTTTGGACTTCCGCACATATAACATCGCGGCCTAAAAAATCTACATTGGGAGGTCGGATGATTAGTACGACCACACATTGAGCACGGTGGGGTTAGGTTCCTTTCATGTGACGGGTTAAAAGGGTTCTTTCCAAATCCTAAGTTGGGTTGTTTATACGAGTTTCCCCCGGTAATATTATTTCTTTCAAACTTCCTTTTAATTCCAGATGGTGTATCATTTCTCTCTTTCATTATCCTTTCCGCATTAGTGGCTTTATCATAGATTTCTTGATAATTCAAACAAGTATGTGTAGACAATCGATCTCGAAGATTCCAATTTAGCCCTCTTTCAAAACGGTTCATTCTTAATTCTTCTGTTCCCACCATGTGTTGAGCAAATCGAGATAATTCCATGAATTTTGAGGCATACAAGGTAACAGACATTGATCCTTGTTCCAAGTTGTTAAATTCTTCCTCTTTCTGTCTCTTAAGAGAGGGAGGGTAAAACTTTGATCGCATGAGCTCCTTAAACTGAATCCATCCAAATCCGTGTTCCTCTCTTCTGTCCTTAACAATTTCCCACCATAAATCTGCTTGTCCTTCCAGGTAATAGATAGCAAAACCTACCCTCCATTTTTCAGGGCAATGTATAGCATCAAAAAGTTTATCCAGTCCTCTTACCCATTTTTCAAACTCTACAGGGTCTGGTTTTCCATCGTAGGTCTTTGGGTTATAACTTGCCATTTTCTTAAAATATTTAACACTTTCTTCTTGATTATTAGGAAGATTATTCCTCAACGCTTCGGCCATCATTTCAGCGAAGTTTCTTGCATCAGATTGATTATTAGGAGCAGGTTGGTTAACATCGATGTTATTAGGAAAAGACATCCTATAAAAATAAAATACACATGGATTAGAAACTTAACGCGATTTTATTTATTAACATGCGCACTATATTTACATACACTACATATATGTATATATTACACCCAAACATATAAAACAGTCTAATTTTACATACATCCGCAAACTACTAGAACAACCCTAGATAGATTACAAGTCTCAAAATTGGGTGTCTAGCTACCCTAATATGTACATACAACCATAGTTAACTTATATTAGTCTTAGCCTAATACATATGCCATTTTCTATTTCATTGCTTGTAACGAGGGATAATAAAGTCACTATTATACCCCTCTTTCATGTCTAGGTGTTGGATTACGCCTTGGTTGGAGTGTCATTTCCGTCCCCATATATTATGGTACTAGTAGCACTGTCCTCAATATTCCCGTCACTTGAAACATTATCGTCCTCAGCAGGTGAGTTGTTATTTGGGTGGTTGTTCTCCGGATTATTTTCACCGTTGACTTCGTCATCAGGAATATACACCACATGGTCTCTTTCAAAAGTGAAAAGTTCCCAGGCTATGTCCTCAAAGGATGGGATCCACCTATCATAAAATGCACCTCTGTGAAGATACTTGGAATGATTGGGAACCCCATTTACTAACAAATCATAATATCGTTCCTTAAAGGTTCTCCACGGTACTATGTCAGGCAAGGTTTTGATCAGGGCATGAGCTAAGAACGGTTCAGTCATACGGTATGCTGGAAACAAGACATTATGATTCCTTAAAGCATTTCTGAGACGATCTATATGTTCCACGACTTTTTCATCCGGATTCATTACCAAATCGTACGGGTGAGGTACTGCCATTATATCTAAAACAAAAAAAACAATAACCACATTAGTAATCTTATACTCATAAGTTAATAATGGATATTAATATCATAAAAATAATAAAAAAATCTCTTAGCAATGCTATTATTATTACTACCCTCCTAACAATTTACCCCTCTCATTCATTTTTTTTTCTTCTACTAAATTTTTTTTTTTAACAGGGCTCTGATACCATTTTGTAACGCCCTGAAAATATCATATACAGTAAATAAAGAGAAAAATATGTATATAACAAACTATACGTTTTTATTTCATAAAAACTTGAAAACAGATTTATTACAAGGCGTCACCGCCGTATTTCCTGTATTGGAAATACAAGGCTATAACATTTTCTTAGTAACCTTTATATTACGTATTATTTATTCTCTATATATATTAATTTCTATAGTGAAACTCACTCCCGCGGTTCCCCAGCATAGAAACCTGAAAAAAATAAACAATAATAACAAAATCAGTCAACACTGACTGAATATGATTTCAGTTACCTTCAGCGGTCCTAAAAATATTTCTTATATATTTCTTTCCAGTATCCGTTAACTATAATTTGGAATACCCCTGTCATTTTATCATAACATTTAAAATATGGACTACCGGTCTACCATTACTGAAGTGAGACACATTACGGAGTAAAACTCCCCTGGGCTAAGCCCTCCTCCATGTACACAGGACCATATAATTATTTATGTAACCCCCTGGCACTTTCACCAGTAATAACCAGAACCGCAGTTCTCATATCATGGAGCCGTGCTCCCTTCCATGTACACAGGTTAAATTTGTAATGTCATCCATCTCCTGTAATCGTATCCCGAATGCTACAATTGGCCAAATGTACATTATAGAAAAATGAGCATAACAACATTACATAACAATATTATAGTATAATGGACGTTAATATAACATGTAAGTAGTAAAATAACAATAATATGAAACCTACACTCCTTATTTTTATAAACAATGACTTATAATGTCATCTGAAATTATTAATTTCTACGCTATAGGGTCCTTAAACCATACTAGCATTATAATATAACGGCTCTACTACAAAACTTACGGATAAAATAATATAAACAATTACTTATACTATCCTCTTATTTTATTTATGTATAAGACGGTAACCAAATAATTATAACGACAAAGGGTCCCGAAATCATACCTT
>JAIUZE010009934.1:0-14338 GCA_022085475.1 Heliosperma pusillum | reverse complement strand
TGTTAGAAGTTTTTAATGAAATAACATGTATTGAATATGTTGATTTTATATTCAAGCCTCGAGGGCTAAGACTCTGTTTCTAGCCGGGTTGACCAAACGGGTTTGGTCAAACTAAGATCTAGTCAGCCCCGGTTGACTGATGACCCGTCGCGGGACTCGGGTCGGGGATTTGTCTTCAGGTAAGGGTGTATTTAATTAATGATTTAGCCTTAGTAGATATGAGGCGATATGATATTTGATTACGATTTATATGCAATAGTCACATGATAGGATGTTTTTCCCGTGACTGTTTTATTATATGGTTGGTGTCGTGTTGACTAAGTACCCATAGAGAAGTATGAGATATGGCGTCTTGACCATTCTAATTCTAAATGAGTAGCTTGGACCATGACATTGATAGGCCCGTACTATCTTTAACGAGCATATGGAGTTCACTGCCTTGTAGCGTTGTGTCGCGGCTTGTGGTTTATATCCAAGTCGGGGCATGGCTACCGATGCTTTTGGGAAGGGAGCCAGCTTAAGTACTAGCCAGCTCTGCTTAGGGGGTCGCCTAGCAGAGTTTCTCATGTACGGTTATGTAATGAGACAGGGAATGGGTTAGCTGTTGTCGCTAGGTCTGATCAGTCTAGGGCTAGGATGTTTTCCTAACTTGTGGTATAGACTCGAGTTACAGAAGTCGTCTATTGACTGTCCTGAGAACTTATGCCTGTTTGTAGAAGGTATTGGTCTTTCATGTTTGTATGATTCTATGAGTTCTAGAAGGTGAGATGCAAGCCGGCTAGGATGGATAGAGTTTGGATTACCGATTGTTAACTGATTCACATGATGACGTGTTGATTAGGGTTTGAGTGTATCATGGCCACGTTACAGGGTAACCTCTGAGCTAGCATACCAGCTTCCCTACCTCTTGTTATATTTTATTATCGGTTTCACATGATAGCTTTCACATGCTAGGTTATTTGTTAGTTATCTGTTCATAACATGAAAAGCATATCATATATGTTTAAGTTTTGTATTTTCCATATACATTGCTTTTATGTTATTCATGTTTCATCAAACTCGACATTTCGTGGCTGGGAGGACTCGGAGTTACTCCCCACTGACTGTGGCTTCCGCGTTTATATTTAATGCGGTCGAACAGGTGGTGAATGCATATTTGGGGTACATTGACGAGCTAGCGAGCGAAGTATTACCTTGGACCTATATTCGGTTCTTAGATTGTATATTATTATACACTCTTTTATTTCCGTATTTATACGGGAGATATGTCTCCCGTCTTGTATAAGTCTTATGTATAATATAAATTTTCTTTTGTAAAGAACCTTTTTTATTTATGACACCCTTTGTTATGTATTTAAATTATTTTTTTCTTTCCGCAAATTTTGAGGGTGTCACAGTTGTTCCTCGATGTGTCATGCTTATAAAATAATTTGGTAGGAATCTGATGATTGAAAATGTTAAGGATTATTGCACTCTCTTGAGGACTAGTTTACTTGTACAGTAGTGTTGTCAAGTTGCGATCGACATTTGAATTGTCATAGATGGAAGATAGTTTTGTGATTTATTTCTTCTTTCTTTCTTCTTTCTATTCGATTTATTCTTTCGAATATTCCGTTCCTTCTATCGATTATCATTTCTCTTAGATAGATTTTTAGAAGCTTTAGTTAGAAATTTTAGGCATAGATAATAGAGTAATTACCTTTACTACGAAATTTTTTGAACTAAAAGCTTTTGGAAATGTTTTATGATTTCAAGTATTTTACCGTCAAGGAGTGTTGAGACTTGTTATTGGAGACGTTCGATAACTAGTTTTCCCATTTATTGATGCGAAAATGTATCTTTTAAAGTCTTTGACTTGGACGATGAGATTCTTGACTGCAGACGAGAATCTCCCGCCCTATTGATAAGACCCTATATTTTTATTACAAGTATATTTTTAACAATTTTGAAATAGACCTACATATATGTTACTTTCCTTCTTCTAAGTTTCGAGGACGAAACTTTTTAAAAGGAGGGGTGATTGTAACAACCCGAAAAGTACCAATTTTTCTAGTAAAAATATTTACTAACACTTTTCAGTAGAACTTAAGTTTTTAAAATAGAAATTTTTGTTCCGAGTCTTATTTTGAAATTCCGCGTTCGTATTTGGAATTTCTGAGAGATTTCATGAAAAGACTGTTTTTAGTCATATTTGACTTTTCTTGACTTTTAAGTCGTCTTTGACTTTTTCTTGACTTTTTAATGTCGTCATTGACTTTTCTTGACTTTTAAGTCGTCATAAACTTTTCTTGACTTTTAAGTCATCTTTGACTTTTCTTGACTTTTAAGTCGACTTTGACTTTCGTTGACTTTTCCGACTCACCTCGTAATTTTAAAGACCGAAATTTGATTTTGAAAAATAATAAATTTAATTTATTTTTATTAAGATTTATTTGAATTTATGATAATTTAATATAATTATTTTGAATTTATTCGGAATTAAAGAATAACTTTTATGATTTAACCCCAAACGTCATTTAACTATTCCAGGGTCAACTTAAGTCCCGAAACCCGACTTTGACATGAGTCATACGCCCCATGTCACTTTTTTTCCACTCATATTAGATCTTTTAATTAATATGATTAAACTAATAAAAATATCTAAGATATTTGTAACTTTATCGGTCTGTCAACTTAAATTCCGCAATCGCTTGAAAACAGACCCGTTTTCTTTTCATTTCTCACGTCTCTTTTTTCTCCTCTCTTAAGCTTGATATTTTCTTTCTTTTCCTTATAATAACATAATATCTTGATATTTAGTTCAATTAACTTAATCGCTAATTATATTTAATCGATTACCGTAATATAATTATTAAACGCGAGTCAATTCCGTAACAACAATTTCAAAATCCGACTTCCTAATTCCTCTATATTTACACGGCCCTCACTCACCACATACTCACTAACAACTTTTCATTTTACAAAAAATCAAATTAAGATCAAATTAATCGTTCTTCATTTGTTCTTGAGCGTTCTTCATCCGTTCTTCGTCGTTCTTGAGCAAAATCATCATAAAACCTTCATTTCTTAATTAAATCCGTCCTAACTTATATTTCTAGAACCTCCTCTTCGCGCTCCATCTTCAAGTACGGTTTTATTTCAAATCCGACAAAATCGTTTTCAACATTTAATTATGGAAAATCAAGTTTAAGTTCTAATAATGTTTTTCTTGTCATTTCTTATAGGGGAAGCTGTTGAAGACGAGTTTGGTGACTCGTATATTTTAGGAGAAGACTAGAAGACGGGTTTCTTAGTTCTTAGTTCTTATATTTTGGTGCTACTTGATTTTGTGCTAGCTAAGGTAACGATTCCGAGTTACTCGACGAATCAATGTTACATACTTGAGTTAGTGTTTATGATTTACGGTTTTTAATTAGTAACATGATAAGTAATCGTTTTTATCATGTGGTATGAATTTATAAACATGTTGGTGTTCTTGACATATATTTATGATTTCTTCATAATCATGATTTTAATATGCATGATGGTTGAATTGCATGTTAAAATGATTGTTGATTAATTAAAACATGTTGGAAATAATTTGTGTTTGTTGTTGTGGGAACCGGTTTTGGGGCTGTTTAGGGGGGCGGTTTAGGGGCTGTGAACCGGACCAAACCAGCCGGTCCAGGCCGGTTCAGACCCGGTCTGGGTTGGTCCATGGTGGGTCCGGGTTGTGGTCTTTGGGTTGTGTCGATACTTGGTAGTTATGTTGTTGTTTTGACGGGTTTTAATTATGTTAAAGCATGCGGGAAATAATTAGAAACGGTTTTTAGTAAAGTCGATAAAAAGGCCCAAAACAGCCCAAACCAGCCCGTGGGGCCCAGTCCATGCCCATGTGTGTCTCGGCCCAAAATCAGCCGTGGGTCCCACCTTGGGACTTGTGACGGTTTTTGAGTTATCGTTATTTTTATCGCGTTTTGTAATAATTAGCAAGTGAGAAATATTAATAAGTAAAATATTTAATTAAAAAGGTTTTTCATAAAATTATTATTTCTCACATGTTAGAAATTATAATACGAGACCGTAGTTTAATTTGATATCCTTAAGTCAAGCGGGTTTTTGTATAATTTTAATTATTCACATGTTAGAGGTTGGAATAAATAACATGAATTGAATATGATTATTCTTGTTCAAGCCGAGATGACTAAGACTCTGTTTCTAGCCGGGTTGACCAAACGGGTTTGGTCAAACTAAGATCTAGTCAGCCCCGTTTTGACTGATGACCCGTCGCGGGACTCGGGTCGGGGATTTGTCTTCAGGTAAGGTTTGATTTAATGAATGAATGAACGAGCCTTAGTAGATATGAGTCGATATGATATTTGAATATGATTTTGATGCAATTAGTCACATGATAGGAAGTTTTTTCCCGTGACTGTTTAATTATATGGTTGGTGTCGTGTTGACTAAGTACCCATAGAGAATTATGAGTATATGGCGTCTTGACCATTCTAATTCTAAATGAGTATCTTGGACCATGACATTGATAGGCCCGTCCTATCTTTAACGAGCATATGGAGTTTGTCGCTTAATAGCTTTTGTGTTCCCGGCTTGATGGATCTTCAAGTCGGGGCATGGCTGCCATGGTTTCCACTTTGGGAAATGGAGCCAGCTTTAGTACTAGCCAACCCCTTGATGGATCTTCTTAGGGGTACTCATGTGATTGTATCATGGGTCTTGGATGCGATGGATCTTCGCATTTCTCTAGGTCTGCGCAGTCTAGGTTTAGGGTTGAGTCGTATCTTGGGACATGTTTGAGACGGAACTCTGAGCTAAGTATGGGGCTTGGATCTGGGCATGTATTAGTGTAACCGCTGAGCCTAGATGTGTGCTTGGTATTTGGGCCATGTTACTAGATGACCGCCGTGAGCCTAATATTTAAGTATATCCTACCTCGTCGTATTAGGACTTGAGAGAAAGTCTCTATGACGGATACTAGAACTTATGCCCTGTGTGTAGAAGTATTGGGTCTTTATGTTGATGATTCTATGAGTTTTAGAAGGTGAGATGCAAGCCGGCTAAGATTGATAGAGTTTGGATTACTGGTTGTTAACTGATTCACATGATTACGTGTTGATTAGGGTTTGAGTGTATCACGACCATGTTTCTGAGAGGAACCTTTGAGCTAGCATACCAGCTTCCCTACCTCGAGTTATAGTTTATTATCGGTTTCACATGATAGCTTTCACATGCTAGGTTATTTGCTAGTTATCTGTTTCATAACATGAAAAGAATATCATATATGTTTAAGTTTTGTATTTTCCATATACATTGCTTTTATGTTATTCATGTTTCATTAAACTCGACATTTCGTGGCTGGGAGAACTCGGAGTTACTCCCCACTGACAGTGGCTTCCGTGTTTATATTTAATGCGGTCGAACAGGTGGTGAATGCATACATTGGGTACATTGACGAGCTAGCGAGCGAAGTATTACCTTGGACCTATATTCGGTTCTTAGATTGTATATGATTATACACTCTTTCATTTCCGTATTTATACGGGAGATATGTCTCCCGTCTTGTATATTTCTTTTGTAGAATATTATTCCGTATTGTAATGACCCTTTTTATTTATGACACCCTTGGTTATGTATTTAAATTATTTTTTTTCTTTCCGCAAATTTGAGGGTGTCCATTTAGTTTAGATTCTTAGAAACTGCAACCGAACACATAAAACATTTTTTGTCGTAGGATCTAGCTAGTACTGTTTTTAATTACTTTATTGAATGGATGGATTGTAATATGGATGGCATTTTTTGGTATGAAATGAAGTTGTGTTTGTTAGAAGCCGTGAGGTTGCTGGTTTATTGTTTATGTCATTATCGATACAGTTTGCAGGTATTAAATAGTGTGGGAATGTGAACTTTGCAAAGAAGGTGCTGCTGAATTTTATGCAGCATTTAATTGCGGCTATATTATTGAATTTGCATTGCTCAAATTTACATCGGTTATAGAAAAGAACCGATGTTAATGTAAATGCAATTTAATATAGTTTACATCGTTTACTAATTAAAACCGATGTTTATAACAGGTAAAATACATCGGTTTAATTTATAATTGATGTAAATAAGGTGATATTTACAGCGGTTTTGATCCAAAATCGATGTAATTATTGAATGTTAATATAACTTACATCGTTTACTAATTAAAATTGATGTTTATAACAGGTAAAATACATCGGTTTAAGTTATAATTGATGTAAATAAGGTGATATTTACAGCGTTTTTGATCCAAAATCGATGTAATTAATGAATGTTAATATAACTTACATCGGTTACTAAGTAAAACCGATGTTAACAACATGTAAAATACATCGGTTTTAGGCATAATTGATGTTAATAAGGTCATATTTACCTCGGTTTTGATGGAAAAGTGATGAAATTAAGACCTTATTAACATCGGTTATACCTACTAACCGATGTAATTTTAATGTCATTAACATCGGTTGTACAACCGATGTTTTTGCTAAAATAGCTGTAAACAACGCCCCCAGAAACATCGCCCAAAACCGATGTAAATAAACCTAAAAAACCGATGTGAATGGCACTTTTTCTACTAGTGGTTCACAAAATAAGACATGATTGTGCGATACTTATAATAATCGTTCCGTCATGTTGAGTATTTAATTACAGCTAAGGTTTGTGAACCTTCACTTTTTGTGTTGTGAATCTTCGACCCAATTTTGTGAAACTACTTGAAAAATAGGAATTTTATTTGTTAAAGGAGGGCATCAGTTTGTGAATCCTACAGCTAAGGTTTGTGAATCTGAGATCTTAGTTTGTGAAACTAGCTCCTATGAAAACTCGTATGAAAACGATTTGAACAATTTATGATCAAGTTTCACAAAATAAGATATAAGATTCACAAAATAGCCTCTAGGATTCACAAAATAAGACATGATTCTTGAATATGAGACGTGATTTTATGACTTTTTATTTTCTTAGGTGTTGATTCCAATGCGAACTCCAACAGAGAGGATAGTGTTTCTGTTAATGCTCGTGTGGGTTCTGGTGAGGCTTCTGGTTCCAATATTGGTTATGGTGAGGGTGGTGAGGGTTCTAATGTTGGTTCTGGTGAGGATGGTGAGGGTGGTGAGGGTTCTAATGTCTTAACAACCCCTACAGTACTCACTATGTCTCCTATTTTAAGTTACACACCGGGTGGCAGTGAGGAATGGATAAGTAGGGTTGAAGAGAAGTTTACACCTGTGATCGGCAAAAGATTTGTGAGCATAGAAAAAGCGATGAAGTTCTATGAAATTTATGCTCTTGCTTCTGGGTTTGAATCAAGAAAGTCTTCAACTAAGAGATCCCGAGATGGTGAGGTTCGAACAAAAGTCCTTCTTTGCCATCGTGAAGGTTTTAATAAGAGGAAGAGACGCCCTATAATCGGTGCAAAAACTGACTCTACAAGTGGTGCAAAATCCAGTGCTAAATCCGGTGCGAAATCAGGCGGAGGCGGAGATGAAGTTGAATGTTCTAGTAGGAAAATATTTACAAGAATAACCAAAATTAAAAGGTGGGGTTGTAAAGCAATGATCAAATTCGTAGTCGATGTAAAGGCGTACAAGGTTGAACAATTCCATGAGGCTCACAATCACGAATTGATTTCGGTTAAAGATAGGGAATTTCAGAAACTTGCCGAAAATCTGTCTGAGTATCATAAGCAAACTATAATCAATAATTTGAAGGCAAATGTTGGGGCAAGTAAAACATATCAGTTATGCAAGGAGCAAGCAGGGGGTTACGAGAATGTGGGAGGTTCACTTTTGCAATTCAAGAATTTCCAACGAGATGTGAAATGTTTTATAAAGGATAAGGATGCAGAAATGTTCTTGTCACGTTTCGAAACCCTCCGTGAAACAAAAGGGCTCCAATTTGCGTATGAAACAGATTCAGATAATTGTCTGTCAAGGATTTTTTGGACGGATGCAGAATCGATAAGATGTTACTCTATTTTTGGCGATGCAATTTCATTTGATCCTACTTATGGCACTAACAAATATGGCATGAAGTTCACGCCTTTCACTGGCATCGACAATCATAAAAAGTCCATAACCTTTGGAGCTGCCCTTTTATCTCATCTCATGAAGACGATGATTCTTTCGTTTGGGTTTTTCAGCAATTTCTGAAATCAATGGGTGGCAATGAACCAAACTACATAATCTCCGACCAAGACCAAACATTAATTACTGCAGTTCCACGTGTGTTTGTATATAAACTTAAATGTTTGAAATCGTTTTCATGAGTTTTCATAGGAGTTTCACAAACTAAGATCCCAGATTCACAAACCTTGACTGTAGGATTCACAAACAGATGCCCTACTTTAACAAATAAAATTCCTAATTTTCAAGTAGTTTCACAAACTTGAGTCGAAGATTCACAACACAAAAAGTCAAGGTTCACAAACCTTAGTTGTAGGATTCACAAACAGATGTCCTACTTTAAGAAGGAAAAATTTTCAAACTTGAGACCTAGATTCACAACACAACAAGCCAAGTTTCACAAACCTACTTTAAATAAGTAGGTTTCATAAGAGGGGGGCGTGGTATCCTAAATTTAGGATGGGAAAAGGTTTTCTTACTTGAATAGTGGTGAATCCTAGTGCCTATTCAAATCGTTTTGAATAGTTTTTTGTTACACTTGCAGATGTGTTTAAAAAAGCAAGACATAGGTTTTGTATGTGGCACATCATGAAAAAAGTAACCAACAAAGTTGGGAGCTCAATTTGCAAAGACACTGATTTCTTAACTCGTTTTAACAATGTCATCTGGGACAACGATATGGAGCCTAAGGAATTCGAAGAAAAGTGGGCTAAGGTCATAAGTGAGTTCTCATTAGAAGGAAATACTTGCTTGAGCGGGAAGTTTGATATAAGGGAGAAGTGGATACCCGCTTATTTTAGGAATGTTTCGATGGGTGGTATTTTAAAAAACCACACAAAGATCGGAAAGTGGGAATAGTATTTTCAAGAGATTTGAAAATAAGTATGGGACTCTTGTAGAATTTTGGATGAAGTATGAGAGTGCAATAGACCAACAAAGACACACTCTAAAGAAGCTTGAAGCGGATAGTAGCAACTCAATACCCGAAACTCTTTTCGGGTTAAACTGGGAGGCTCATGCAGTGAAGGCGTATACACACGAAATTTTATATGAATTCCAAGAGGAGGTGAAGTGTGCGGTAAACGCGTGTAGTGTGGTTGGATATACCCCACCAGATGCAGAAACGCATTTTGAAGTTTCAATGGTTGAAGACGCAAATAAAAAAAAAGACATATGGAGTTGAGTACAATAGGAGGACGATGGATGTAAATTGTACATGTAAAATCTTTGAAAGGAAGGGTATTTTATGCAATCACATCATTTGGATTTGCTCGGGGAAATTTAAGGAAATACCTGACAAATACATTTTGCGTAGGTGGGGTAAGAAGGCACTGAGAAACCCAATTTATGATTCTAATGGAAATCTTCTTCACAACTACAATGCTAATGATAGTAGGAAAATTGGAATGTCTGGTGTGTGGTCTGAGATTTACGCAACTGTGGGTATCCTCAAAAGAAAAGAAGAATAGGATATGAGTGAATTTGCCAATTTACTTAAAGAATTCCGAGAGAAACTTGAGCCAAAATCGGAGCCTATGACCAAAGAACAACATTTGGAGGTCCTTCTCAATGTCAGGGCTCCCAAAGAAGTGAAAGTCTTACCCCCTAAGATGTGTAAAAACAAAGGTAGCGGTAAAAGGATGGTGAGTAACAAAAATAAGGCAATTAAGAAGGCGGAAAAACCGAAAAGGCTATGTGCTAACTATAAACGTATGGCACGTCATGACAAAAGAAATTGTCCAAATGATTTTGCAGAGCATCCTCTCGAAAACCAAGTAATTATTCTTTAAATTTTTTATCTCTCTTATAATTTCAAATATTTGTTACCATCGTTGTGATTCCTAGACAATATTTTTTCAAAGGAGTCTAATTAAAGGTTTGTTCCTTTACACAGGTGCATACATTAGAAGAGGAAGAAGAGTAAGAAGCGGAATAGAGAGTGAAGAAGCGGAATAGAGAGTGATGTATTCCCAGGATGATGAGGATTGAATAAACACAAGCTTTAACTACTGTTTTCTTTTGTTTGATTTATTTTGGTTTTCAACTCAAGCATTTGGTAATATGTTTTTGGTTAGCATTTTATGATTTTGTAGTATTTGATGATTTTGTGAATCCTAGACCATATTTTTTGGAAGAAAGGTAGACATCAATTTATGAAATCGTTTGATTTTATGAAACATGTCTGATTTTGTGAAACCGAAAGCGAGACGTCAGTGGGTAAAATCGTTTTAGTTTAAAGGTTACTATTTCATATTTTGTGAATACAATATGTAAATTTCTATTGCTTCACAAATTGAGATCCTAGTTTTACAAACGTCTGCCATACTTTAACAAACTAGGATTAGCCATATGATTCATCACATAGATTAGCGTTAGATTCACAAACTATAAGACCAAGTTTTATAAAGTCAAATCCTATTTTTAAACACTAAGTTCATAGATTCACAATTCAAAAGTGTGAGATTCACAAATTGAGGCCCTAGATTCACAAAAGTGCAAGTTGAGCTGCTTGTCTACTAAACAAAAATATTTATCCCTTGCTAAATTATGGAAACACATGTCTTCTAAATTATGGATTTACACCGTAAGTATTGTCTTCATCCCTTGATCCCACCGTATTTATCCCTTGCTCTCACCAGCACAAAACAAAAACTTTAGGAGAAAACCTATACCAACAAAAACAAGCAATCGTATAGGATTAGTTAAACAATTTACACCAAAGTTATATATAGAAGAAAATGACATCAGTTTTAAGACAATAAATTATACCTTCATACTATTTTTCTCCCATTTAAGAAGATCTAACATTGTGGACTTTCGATATTGAGGCAGGTTCTGCAAAGATCGATAATAACATATATTAGACCTTGTATCTTAGCAGCATAAAAAAGACCAATAGCTCCTAGAACAAACCCCAAGAAAGCTATTGTTTCTTGTTTTTCAAGCTTCACATTCGGAGTAAAAGACACTCAGCTTCCACATAGAAAATATGACTTGGTAGCAAGAATTTTGAGAAATTGATCTAGTAGATAGAAAATTCTTACCTCAAAGTATTTAGTGTCCTTCCATAAAATCTCATTGTCCACCGCACTCAAAAACTTCAGCACGAACACTCCACAATCATAGCTATACACAAAGATATTAATTATGAATTAGTAGTGTTTAACATTCAAATACACAATTTTTAGTTTCTTGAACTAACTGTAAAACATTAGTAAGGAAGATAAACGCTTACATTGTTTTTTGTTGAGTGACACAAACATTATCAAAGTTCATCATGTGGATGTACTTCAAATGCTCATATGACGGTGTAGTGCCCAGAACACCCGCAACATTGTACAACTGAAAGTGAAAAGGTAAATCAAGATTTGAAAATTTTGATTTATACATCTCAAACACTAAAAACATTATGTTGGAAAAGAAATCGTACAATGTCCATCGTGTACTCGTTCTCAGGCTCACTAAGTAAAGACATGCACGAGTCAAGTATGTAACATTTCTTTCGTTTCAAATCACAGACACACGACCACCAATGCTTGTCTTTTATGATAAAGATAAAAACCTGAGATAGTATCAGGAAAAGAAGAATAAGCAACAATAACAACACTAAAAAGTTTTAATAAGCACAAACAATTATTAGGTAAAAGAGGTTCTTGACCTTTTCAATAGATCTACCATCAACAGGTATGTAAGTGCACTTCATATAATTACCCCAAATAGAAGGTTTTTTCTCCAGATCAACTGTCTGCTTCAGACAAAACACAAGTTATTGAAGTTTATCAACCATAACATAGGAGATCTGTTGTTGGCAAGTATTGAATAAAAGCTTCTAAGAAAATGATAAAACTGACATATACTGTTGTTGGCAAGTAGAGGAGATCTGTTCTACCCACCGTCGAATTAATTCCAAACATATCAATGACCTACAAAATAAAATTTGTTAGGAAAAAAGATACGTGAAAAAAATAAAACATGTTCAAAGATAGTGAAACATGAGCATGGAAATGAACTTCATAAAGGAACTTAAGATGCTACTTACCTGATCCATAAGAAAGGCACGTGGTCTAAGCGACTGCAAAGCTATTCTGGTAACTTCCATCCACTCCGTCGACACCATAGCCACACTTAAATATTTATAAAAATGCAATTACTATATGTTGGACCAATTTCATAGTTTTGATAATGACATGTGTTTATGTGATAATATGTTTTACTTGATATATCATATGCGTGTAATTGTGTGCTTTAGTCTTATTATAGCTAGCAACAATTATGAGAAGAAAGATCAAAGTTAGGCATAACTTTGACAAAGTCTGTGAGACAATTTCTAAACAACTCAGGAATCCCTTTGAAGTGAACATTAAAGTTTATCGCACCCTATCCACTTGTAAAGAAAATCGCTTTCAAGCCGATCCTCTACCCATACAACCAAGACTCGAGATGGATGGTCTTTGTGATCAAGATGAAGAGATGATCCGTATACTGAAGATCTTTGTGAAGATTAGATAGTATAGGTCGTCATTCGGTAACTATTCCATTCGAGAGATTTTATGTTCAAAAGTTATAGCTTTAGTCTATGACTTTGGATGATAACATATTGATGCATGATTTTGGAAATAAAATGTTTTGAAATGTTTTCAAAAGTGAAAGAGTATTTTTATATTTATCAAAAGTTTTATTAGAGAATATATTTATGAGATACTATTGGTTAGTAATACAACTTATGGGTTGTCATGCTACCTAGGGTTTCTAATATATTCTATCTCGATTTGTTGTTAACCTAATTAGCCCACCTAGTGGTTGAGCCACCTAGGGTTTCGTGAAACCTAGTGTTTGTGCCACCTAGGGATGCGTGCCTCCTAGGGTTTCGTGAGCTAGGGATTTTGGCCTCCATAGCTTGTTTTCCTTGTTTACCTAATCTAGGATTCTACTATATCTTTACAACAATATTTTGAGATATTAAGATAAATATATTTCTATAAGATAAACCAAATAATATTTTGAGATAAAAATATTTCTAAAAGATAAGCAAATATTATTTTATGATAAGATAAGTATCTTTATTAAATATTATACTAGGGTTTTAGATCTATTATGATTCTACTACTATAAATACTCATTCACATATTATTTGCAAAACACACGAAATACACGAGTACAACACGGCATATTTACATACTTGTATTGATTTTCCAAAATCGTTTTAAAGTAAACCTTTGAGCAAATATTTATTATTTTTAGAGTTTGTTTTTCAAAAGAGTCGTGCATCAATTATTATCAATCGCTTGAGTGAAATACGTTATTGGATAATAGTACATCATTATAAGCTTACAATTCTTTAACGGGAATTTGTGGGAGTTATATTGTACTTTCTTATTAGCGTAAGATAGTATAGAGTATTTAGCGATACTCACCTTGAGTTATAATCATAGTGTTGATTATACGAGTGGGTTGGTAATTTTTGTAATCCGTAGAAAGGTACTAAAAATTATTAATCGAGAAAAGTGGACGTAGGTTTCAACGTGTGAAACTGAACCACTTCAAAAATCGTGTGCCTCTCTCTTATCTCTTTACTTTTCGTTATTTCGTTATTCGCGCTTACTTTGATTAATTAATTAGTTTGATTTTAATTCATAAGATCAAATAATTAATTACATATCTTATAAATCGAAAAAGTTGGGCTAGTTTTTAATACTCAATTCACCCCCCCTTTCGTATTCGATCAATAGACTCTACAATTGGTATCAGAGCCTCGTGCTCTTGATTGCCTTACAACAAGGAGTCTGATCCATTTATCTTTTTATTTTTATTTATTTTCCGCTGCATTTAATTTTATTTTAATGGATTCCAAACATCTGAAGTGTCCCGTATTCGATTGGAAGAACTACAGTTTATGGAAAAATATGATGACCCATTTCATAAAGGGTAACGATTGGGAGTGTTGGCTAATCATTAAGAATGGTCCTAATAAGATCATGCTTGGATCTGCTACTGGCACTTCCATCGAAAAGAAAGAAGATGACTATGTTGAGGCAGATTATAAGAAAGCTGAGAAAAATTCAAAGGCTATCAGTCTGTTGCAAAACGGCATGACTCATACTGACTTTGATCGTTTCTCATCTAGTTCTACTGCCAAGGAAATATGGGATGGCCTAGAGTTAGCATATGAGGGGACAACTGTTGTCAAAATCAACGTA
>JAIUZE010009933.1:0-20206 GCA_022085475.1 Heliosperma pusillum | reverse complement strand
TTTTTCTAGTAAAAATATTTACTAACCCTTTTCAGTAGAACTTAAGTTTTTAAAATAGGAATTTTTGTTCCGATTCTTATTTTGAAATTCCGCGTTCGTATTTGGAATTTTTGAGGGATTCCATGAAAAGACCGTTTTTAGTCATCTTTGACTTTTCTTGACTTTTAAGTCGTCTTTGACTTTTCCTTGACTTTTTAAAGTCGTCATTGACTTTTTCTTGACTTTTAAGTCGTCCTAAACTTTCTTGACTTTTAAGTCATTTCGACTTTTTCTCGACTTTTCAGTCAAATTTGACTTCCGTTGACTTTTTCCCGACTCGCCTCATAAGTTGGAAGACCGAAATTTTATTTAAAAAAATAATATTTTTGATTTATTTTTATTTAGATTTATTAAGATTTATCATAATTTAATATAATTATTTTGAATTTATTCGGAATTTTAAAGAATAACTTTTACGGTTTTAACCGAACATCATTTAACTATTCCCGACTCATCATAAATCCCGTAACAAATTCGAAACTCGACTTTGGCATGAGTCACGCGGCCATGTCATCGTTTTCCACTCACTTGAGATATTTTAATTGTTTCGATTAAACTAATACAAATATCTAAGATATTTGTAGCTTTATCGATCCGTCCGTTTAAATTACGAAAATCGCTCAAAATCAGACCCGATTCCTACCCATTTCACACGCCCCATGTCACCTATTTTCCACTCATATTAGATCTTTTAATTAATATGATTAAACTAATAAAAATATCTAAGATATTTGTAACTTTATCGGTCTGTCAACTTAAATTCCGCAATCGCTTGAAAACAGATCCGTTTTCTTTTCATTTCTCACGTCTCTTTTCTCTCCTCTCTTAAGCTTGATATTTTCTTTCTTTTCCTTATAATAACCTAATATCTTGATATTTAGTTCAATTAACTTAATCGCTAATTATATTTAATCGATTACCGTAATATAATTATTAAACGCGAATCAATTCCGTAACAACAATTTCAAAACCCGACATCCACTTTTGCCTATAACTACACGGCTCATCCACTCTTCCTACTCACAAACAACTTTTCATTTTTCAACAAATCAAATTAAGATCAAAATATCAATTTCTTTAATCGTTCTTGAGCGTTCTTCGCGTTCTTCATAAGTTCTTTCATGTTCTCTGAGCAAAAACCTTCATAAAACCTCATTTCTAATGAAATCCGTCCTAACTTATATTTCTAGAATCTCCTCCTCGCTCTCCATCTTCTAGTACGGTTTATTTTCAATTCCGTCAAAATCGTTTTCAACATTTAATTATGGAAAATCACGTTTAAGTTCTAATAATGTTTTTCTTGTCATTTCTTATAGGGGAAGATTTTGAAGACGAGTTTGGTGACTCATATATTTTAGGAGATGATTAGAAGACGGGTGTCTTATTTTCTTAGTTCTTATTATTTTGGTGCTACTTGATTTTTCTAGCTAAGGTAACGATTCCGAGTTACTCGACGATATGATGTCACATAGCCTTTAGTTTTTGTTCATGTTATGGTTATTTATGATCTTAGTTAGTAACATAGCCTTTAGCTTTTATTTCTTTGGTTTTTGGTTCATCTTTATTTTTGGTTCATGTTTTTATGATTTATGGATTTTTAGTTAGTAATATGTTAAGTAGTAATTATTATGTTGTTTTATGATTTTTGATGATTTTTATGTTGTATGGAATTTTTATGATGTTTTATGATTCTTGATGATTTTTATGTTGTATGGAATTTTTATGATGTTTTATGATTCTTGATGATTTTAAGTTGTATGGAATTTTTATGTTGTTTTAGTGTTCTTGATGAATGTTGATGATTTTAATAAGTTATGATTTTTATGTTGTTTAGGAAATTTTAATATGTTAAGTGTTCTTGATGATTTTGGGATGAATTATTTTAATCATGATTTTTGTATGATGGTGGTTAAAATAGTTGTTTGATGATTAAAACATGTTGGAAATATTTTGATGGATGTTGTTGTTTGGGAACCGTGTAGAGGGGAGGTGAACCGGACCAATCAGACCCGGTCTGGGTTGGTCCATGGTGGGTCCGGGTTTTGGTCTTTGGGTTGTGTCGATGTTTGATTGATTGGTTGTTGTTTTGACGGTTTTTAAATATGTTAAAGCATGCGGGAAATATTAGGAAACGGTTTTTAGTAAAATCGAATCAAAGGCCAAAACACGTAATCTTATGGATACTTTTCGGGTTGTTACAATCATATATTAAAAACTTAAGTTCTACTGAAAAGTATCCATAAGCTATTGCTTAAGCAAATTGGGTACTTTTCGGGTTGTTACAATCACCCCTCCTTTTAAAAAGTTTCGTCCTCGAAACTTAGAAGAAGGAAAGTAACATATATGTAGGTCTATTTCAAAATTGTTAAAAATATATTCGTAATAAAATTACGGGGTCTTATCACTGGGGCGGAAGGTTCTCGTCAGCTGTTACGAACACCAACGTCCCAAATCAAAGACTTAAAAATATACATTTTCGCATCAATAAATGAGAAAACTAGTTATCGAACGTCTCCAATAACGAGTCTCAACACTCCTTGACGGTAAAAATACTTGAAATTATAAAACATTTCTACACCTGATTAGTTCAAAAATTCTATAGTAAATGTAATAACACTACTATCTATACCTAAAATTTCTAACTAAAGTTTCTAATAATCTATCAATACGAGATGATAATTGATAGAAGGAACGAAATATTCGAAAGAATAAATCGAAAATAAAGAGAGAAAAGAGAGGGATGAATCACCAAACTATTTTCCATCTATGATACTTCAAATGTCGATCGTAACTCGACAACACTAACTGCACCAAAATCTAGTCCTCAAGAGAGTGCAATTTATCCTCAACATTTCCAATCATCAGATTCCTACCAAAATATTTCATAAGCATGATACATCGAGTAACAACTCCCAATTATTCCAATTCAATTAGAATCTTCTAAGGTCCATCGGTACGGTAAACTCCATAACTAACAACCCATGAAAGATTTATTACGAACTATAATCTTCTTAGCTCCATCAAAACTTTTATTGGAAACCACCATCAAAATATTTATAATTTGGGAAACAATGCCGCTAACAATCCCAAAGTAAAGGAGACTTACTATGAAATCCTTTGATCCAATTGATTCCAAAATTCATTATCTTAAGTTATTAACAAATAACTTTCTCACCTTCCAAAGTTAAAACACAAATCCTCAAAAGAGATTAGTCACTCAAATCTCATTTTACTTAACTTTTGCCAATCATAGGGCAATGCGACCGTAAATCAATTTATTTATCTATTCCAAACTCTCAATACACCAGTTTTCGCTTATAACAATATTCCTCAAGTTTGGTCATCCAAATCCAAAATTCCCCAAGGTAATTATTCCATTTAGGGTCCAACATTTAAAGACTTCAATTTCCCAAGTAACACTTAAAGAACCACTAAAATCCTTAACCACAAAAACCAACCACCATTATGCTTAATTCGATCCTCAAAAAGAAATGATATTGCAATTTTAAGCTTTAATAATCTAAAACCACTATGATAGTTTCATCCAAAGGTTATCCTCTAATCCTCCTAATTATCTAAACACGGAACTAGCTTAATCGGATGGTTAGTTACCATATTCGAAACTTCTTATTTACTCCAAAATAGACATATCATAAGCATGGTCTTCAAACCAATACTAAACTTCTAAGTCCAAAAGACTAAATTACTAATGAATTAAGAAGTCATAGCCAATTCCTTCGACCTTATACCATTGAATATCATGAACTATTACTCACAAGTCATGACAAGCATCAAGCTTTAAAATTATTAAACATACTTCACCACACCTTCCTCAAGGATACCAACCCTCACCACCATATGGTGAAATTAGATCCATAACATTTTCCTCAAATCACAAGTTCATTCTACAAACACTAATATTCCACAAGATTCAAAGTTCTTCTGACTAAGCATAATATACCATAATCCGATGGTGATGACATCCATAAAAATGTTACAAGAGGGAAGTAAGGATACCAATGTTAAGATGGAGGAACTATCAAGAGAAACTTTCAAGAGGCAATAGGTTGGAATAGAAAGTAGCACCTAGATAGAAGGAAGAGAGCATAATACAATAAGGACGAGAGAATTCATAGATGAAGAAAGAATTCTCTTCAATTAGGCTTGTAAATCTTCAAATCTTCGGTAGAGGATACTCCTTCTAGGTAACACAGATCTCTTCTACACGCGGTCCAACCATCTTCATAAGAGACAAAACAAATTAAGTTACTCCTAACAATTAGCATAAACAAATAGACTACAACATAAATCCTAATCTACCCATCCTACCATTCTATCTCACAGTTTATTATTTTATTAAGGTCAAGTTATTTATACAAGGGTACACAACCGTGCGTCGGGAGCAAAAATGCTCTGATACCAACTGTGACACCCTCAAATTTGCGGAAAGAAAAAAAATATTTTAAATACATAAAAGATACGAATACAATACGAAGGTGTCATTACATAATAAAAAGGTTCGTTACAATACGGAATAAAATTCTACAAAAGAAATATACAAGACGGGAGACATATCTCCCGTATAAATACGGAAATAAAAGTTTATATAATAATATACAAACTATGAACCGAATATAGGTCCAAGGTAAATACTTCGCTCGCTAGCTCGTCATGTACCCCAAAATATGCATCACCACCTGTTCGACCGCATTAAATATAAACACGGAAGCCACAGTCAGTGGGGAGTAACTACGAGTTCTCCCAGCCACGAAATGTCGAGTTTAATGAAACATGAATAACATAAAAGCAATGTATATGGAAAATACAAAACTTAAACATATATGATATGCTTTTCATGTTATGAAACAGATAACTAACAAATAACCTAGCATGTGAAAGCTATCATGTGAAACCGATAATAAACTATGACTCGAGGTAGGGAAGCTGGTAGGCTAGCTCAGAGGTTCCTCTCAGAAACATGGCCATGATACACTCAAACCCTAATCAACACGTAATCATGTGAATCAGTTAACAACCGTTAATCCAAACTCTATCAATCCTAGCCGGCTTGCATCTCACCTTCTAGAACTCATAGAATCATACCAACATGAAAGACCAATACTTCTACAAACAGGCATAAGTTCCTAGTACAGTTAATAGAAGACTTCTGTAACTCGAGGCTATACCACAAGGTAGGAAAACATCCTAGTCCTAGACTGATCAGACCTAGTACCAACAGCTATTCCATTCCCCGTCTCGTGACCAGAAGTACACAAGAAACTCTACTAGGCGACCCCCTAAGCAGAGATGGCTAGTACTTAAGCTGGCTCCAACCCCAAAACGGATTAGGTAACCATGCCCCGACTTGGATATAAACCCACCAATCCGGGACACAAAAGCTATTAACCATGAACTATATACTCGTTAAAGACAGTACGGACCTATCAATGTCATGGTCCAAGATACTCATTTAGAATTACAATGGCCGAACAAAACTAATATCTTAACTCAGAGGTTACCTTTAAAACATGGCCAAGATACGACTTAACATGCCATATAATCGTAATTCTCTATGGGTACTTAGTCAACACGACACCAACCATATAATTAAACAGTCACAGGAAAACATCCTATCATGTGACTAATTGCATATCAATAAAATCATATATCATATCGCCTCATATCTATTAAGGCTAATTCATTAATTAAATACAACCATACATGAAGACAAATCCCCGACCCGAGTCCCGCGACGGGTCATCAGTCAAATCGGGGCTGACTAGATCTTAGTTTGACCAAACCCGTTGGATCAAACCGGCTAGAAACAGAGTCTTTATCACATAGACATATACATAAAAATCAACATATTCCATACATGTTATTTTATTAACTTCTAACATGTGAATTATTATATTATAACAAAACCCCGCTTGACTTAACTAATATCCAATTAAACTACGATCTCGTCTTATAATTTCTAACATGTGAGAAATAGAAATTTTATGGAAAACCTTTTTAATTTAAATATTTTACTTATTAATATTTCCCACTTGCTAAATATTACAAAACACGATAAAAATGACGATAACTCAAAAACCGACACGAGTCCCAAGGCGGGACCCACGGGCTGAATTGGGCCGGACCCAATATGGGCCTGGATGGGCCCACGGGCTGTTTTGGCTGAAAAATGGCTGTTTTGCTTTAACTTTTCTAAAACCGTTTTCTAATATTTTCCCGCATGCTTAACATAATTAAAACCCGTCAAAACAACAACCAATCAATCAAACATCGACACAACCCAAAGATCAAAACCCGGACCCACCTTGGACCAACCCAGACCGGCCTGAACCGGCCTGGACCGGCCTGGTTTGGTCCGGTTCAGTCCCCTTCCCCACGGTTCACCATCAAACACTCCAAATCAATTCCAAACTTGTTTTTAATCATCAAACAACCATTTTAACAATCTTCCACCCAAAATCATAACTTATTAAAATCATCAAAATTTGTCAAGAACACTATACTTGTTAAAATTTCATAAACAACATAAAAATCATAACTTGTTAAAAATCATCAAAAATTCACCAAGAACAACAAACTTGTTAAAATCATAAAAATTCTTCAAGAACACTAAATCAACATAAAAATTTCCTACAACATAAAAATTCATCAAGAACAGTAAATCATCATAAAATTCCATAAAACATAAAAATCATCAAGAATCATAAAACATCACAAAAATTCCATACAACATAAAAATCATAAAACAACATAATAATTACTACTTAACATATTACTAACTAAAAATCCCTAAATCATAAAAACATGAACCAAAAATAAAGATGAACCAAAATCCAAATAAATAAAACTAAAGGCTATATTACTAACTCAAATCCTAAATAACCATAACATGAACATAAACTAAAACCTAAGATATGTGACATTATTTCGTCGAGTAAATCGGAATTGTTACCTTAGCTAGCAAAATCCACTTAGCACAAAATATAAGAAAATATAAATAAGAAAACCCTTCTACTAGTCTTCACCCAAAATATAAGAGTCCCCAAATTCGTCTTCAAACTCTTCCCCTATAAGAAATAACAAGAAAACAATTATTAGAACTTAGACTAAATTTTCCATAATTAAATGATGAAAACGATCTTGACGGAATTGAAAATAAAACATACGTGAAGATGGAGAGCGAAGAGGAGATCTTAGAAATATAAATTAGGAAGGATTTAATTAAGAAATGAAAGATTTATGGAGGTTTTGCTCAAGAACGATGAAGAACTAAAGATGAACGATGAAGAACGCGAAGAACGATTAAATAAAGTGAGGTTTTGATCTTATTTTGATTTGTGGTAAAATGAAAAGTTGTTTGTGAGTCATATGGGTGGGTGTGTGCCGTGTGTTTATAGACACATAAAGGTGTCGAGTTTTGAAATTGTTGTTCCGTAATTGACTCGCGTTTAATAATTGTTTTACGGTAAACGATTAAATATAATTTACGATAAAGTTAATATCAAGATATTATGAGATTAAAATGTAAAATAATGAAAATATCAAGGCTTAAGAGTGGGTAAGTGTGCCGTGTGGAATTGTGATTGTAGGGTCTGATTTCGAGCGTTTTGCGTAATTTTCGTTAATTGATCGATAAAGCGAATAGTGATCTAGATATTATGATATTGTAATCAAAAGTAATCAAAATATCAAGGCTATTAGAGGACTTTAAGGAGCCGTGTGGTTTGAGGTGATTCGGGTCTGTGTTTGCTCGATTTGCGTAATCTCCGTTGACGGATCGATAAAGTAACAAATATCTAAGATATTTGTATTATTTTAATCGAATCAATTAAAATATCCAATCGTGAGTGGAAAACGATGACATGGCCGCGTGACTCATGCCAAAGTCGAGTTTCGATTTTGTTGCGCGCTTTACGATGCGTCGGGAATAGGTAAATGACGATTGGTTAAAAACCGTAAAAGTTATTCTTTAAATTCCAAATAAATTCAAAATAATTATATTAAATTATGACAAATCTTAATAAATCGAAATAAAAATAAATCAAAAATATTATTTTTTTAAATAAAATTTCGGTCTTCAAAATCGCAAGCCGAGACGGGAAAGATCAACGGAAGTCAAAATCGACTAAAAAGTCGGAAAAAGTCAAAATGGCTCAAAAGTTCAGAAAAGTTTAAGACGACTAAAAAAATAAATAAAAAGTCAATGACGACTTTAAAAAGTCAAGGAAAAGTCAAAGACGGTTTAAAAGTCAAGAAAAGTCAAAGATGACCAAAAACGGTCTTTTCATGAAATCTCTCAAAAATTCCAAATACGAACGCGGAATTTCAAAATACGACTCGGAACAAACATTCCTATATTAAAAACTTAAGTTCTACTGAAAAGTATCCATAAGCTATTGCTTAAGCAAATTGGGTACTTTTCGGGTTGTTACAATCACCCCTCCTTTTAAAAAGTTTCGTCCTCGAAACTTAGAAGAAGGAACGTAACATATATGTAGGTCCATTTCAAAACTGTTAAAATTATATTTGTAATAAAATACGGGGTCTTATCTACGGAACGGCAGGTTCTCGTCAGCATCAAGAATATCGATAGAAGGGACATAATCTTCGAACGGTTAAATCGAATAGAAAGAGGAAAGAAAGAAGGAAATTTACCTCAAGCAAAGAGCTCGGGATATTTAGCTAACATTTTAGCTTCGGGTTCACAAGTTTCTGATTCGACGTTTCCACAACGCCAAAGGATACGAACTAAAGGCACCACCTTGTTTCGGAGTTGTTTGTTAGCCCTTTCAAGTATACGAATCGGCCTTTCTTCCAAAGCCAAATTAGGTTCCAAGTCAAACACTTCTTCTTGAATAATATGACTCGGATCACTGATATACTTCTTCAACTGAGAAACATGGAATACATCATGAACTTTACTCAAGTTCGGAGGTAATTCCAGACGATAAGCAACAGGACCAACTCTTTGAAGCACACGAAACGGCCCAATATATTTAGGACTCAACTTCCCTTTCACTCCAAACCGTTTCACTCCTTTCATTGGTGATACTTTAAGGAATACACGGTCTTCAACATCAAATTCAAGCGGTCGACGACGAACATCGGCATAGGATTTCTGTCTATCTTGCGCGGCCTTCATTCGCTCTCGAATGACTTGAACTTGATCAATCGTTTCAGTAACAATGTCGGGACTCAACACATGATCATCTTGCACTTGATCCCAACAAACAGGACTACGGCATTTCGTACCGTATAAAGCCCCTCTGGGTGGAACATATTGGATAGAGCATGATAACTGTTGTTATAAGAAAATTCCACCAAAGCAAACTTTCTCCCAAGATGATGAAGTTAAAAAGCACAAGATCGAAGAGATCTTCCACAGTCGGATATTACCTTCTCGGTCTGGACCATCAGTAGCGGCATAAAAAGCTGTGCTCATCAACAATTTACTACCCATGGCTTCTTGCAAAGCTGTCCAGAATCGGGAACTGAATCTCGGATCACGATCTGAAACAATATCTTTAGGAACTCCATGGTAGCGCACTATCTCTCTCACATAGGCAGCAGCTAAAACCTCAATATTCCAAGTTTCTTTGATAGGCACGAATCTGGCACACTTGGTTAGACGGTCTACAATAACCCAAATAGCATCTTTTCCACCAGAAGTTTTAGGTAACGCCATCACGAAGTCCATAGAAATAGACTCCCACTTCCAAAGAGGAATTTCCAAAGGTTGCAGCAAACCTCCGGGTCTTTGATGATCAATCTTCACCTTCTGACAAGTAAGACATCTACTAACATACTCCTTTACTTCAATCTTCATCCTAGGCCACCAAAACTGTGGTCTCAAATCTTTATACATTTTTTCACCGCCAGGATGAATAGAATAAGGAGAAAGGTGAGCTTCATCAAGTATTCTCTTTCTCAACTCGGCCCTTCTCGGAACATACATTCTACCATGGTAACGAAGGTAGCCATCATTATCCACCACACAATCTTTAGCTTGCCCAAGTAATATTTTTGCTCGTATGGCGATAAAAGTAGCATCCTCCGGTAAACAAGTACGATTCTCTCGATAAAAATCAGGTTCCGCTGTCAAAGCACCAAGATAATCAACTCCTTTCCCAACAAACTGTATCTTCAGCTTCTGAAATTCAGTTACTAGTTCATCGGGTAAAGTACCAAGAGCATTTAATGAATGACTAGTCTTTCTACTCAAAGCATCTGCCACTACATTTGCTTTTCCCTCGTGATAAATCAACTCAGCATCATAATCATTCACCAACTCTAACCATCTTCTCTGCCTCATGTTTAATTCCTTCTGAGTAAAAATGCACCTCAAGCTCTTATGATCGGTGTAAATTCGGCAATGAACCCCAATAAGATAATGTCTCCAAGTTTTCAAGGCATGTACTACAGCTGCTAACTCAAGATCATGAGTCGGATAATTCACTTCATGAACCCTGAGTTGTCGAGAAGCATAAGCAATAACCTTTCTATTCTGCATCAAGACACATCCCAAACCATGCTTAGAAGCATCACAATATACATCATACTCAGCTTCATCATCTGGTAAAGTTAAGATCGGTGCGGTAGTCAATCTCTTCTTCAATTCTAAGAAGGCAACTTCACATTCAGCGGTCCAAATATACTTTGCTTCCTTCTTTAGCAATTGAGTCATCGGTCTTGCTAATTTGGAGAAATCTTGCACAAACCGACGATAATAACCCGCTAAACCAAGGAAACTCCGTATCTCGGACACATTTTTCGGACTTTTCCAATCCACAACCGCCTCAATTTTTGCTGGATCAACCATAACACCGTCTTGGGAAATAACATGACCAAGGAAAGATACCTCGGGCAACCAGAATTCACATTTGGAGAACTTAGCATACCACTTTTGGCGTCGAAGAACGCTCAAAATGGTTCGAAGGTGATCGGCATGTTCTTCTTTTGATTTAGAAAAGATCAGAATGTCATCAATAAATACCACCACACATTTATCAAGAGACTCCCGGAAGGTACGATTCATCTGATCCATGAATATAGCTGGAGCATTAGTCAAACCGAATGGCATCACATTGAATTCGAAATGACCATACCTCGAGCTGAAAGCAGTCTTCGGAATATCTGCTTCCCGAACGGGAATATGATGATAACCCGATCTAAGATCAATCTTGGAAAAAATAGAAGCACCCCGTAACTGGTCAAAAAGATCATTAATACGAGGAAGAGGATATTTGTTTTTGATGGTAACACGGTTCAATTCACGATAATCGATGCACATCCGCATAGAACCATCTTTCTTCTTGACAAATAGTACGGGCGCACCCCAAGGAGAAGAACTAGGCCTTATGAAGCCTTTCTCAATCAAATCATCGAGTTGGATTCTCAACTCTTTCAACTCAGAAGGAGCCATACGATAAGGAGCTTTGGCAATTGGTCCAGTTCCAGGAACTAGATCAATGGAAAATTCAACATCCCTTTCAGGAGCAATCCCGGGTAATTCATCGGGAAATACATCGGGAAATTCCCGAACAATAGAAACATCCTTTAAAGAAGGAAGAGAAGAATCGGAAGTAGTCACTACACATAGAAATGCTTGATGACCCTTCTTCATAACATTTAACATTTTCATTGCCGAGATTAACTTCACCGTTGTTTGCTTTCTAACTCCTTGATAAGAAATACGAGCACCCAAAGGACTTTTGAGAATGATTTTCTGATCACGACATTAAAATCGTGCATGATGAGTAGCTAACCAGTCCATACCCAGAATAATATCAAACTCTTCTAAAGGAAACCGAAGAAGATTTGCAGGAAAAATAGATCCATTTATGGATATTGGAAGGTCGGAATGAAGATAAGAACATGAAAATACTTCTCCAGATGGTAAAGAAATAGGAGTAGTTTCCCCGACTGAAGCTTTGAGCGGTAACTTGTCGGATAGTCTCATGGAAATAAAAGATAAGGAAGCTCCCGTGTCAAATAAAATTAAACACGGTAAATCATAAATCGAGAACATACCCGTCACAATGTCTGGCTGTGCATCAGCCTCTGCTCGGCTCATAATAAAAATTCGACCCTTAGGTCGCCCAGAAATAACCGGTGTAGACACCGTACCCTTCCTCTCAGGACATACATTCGCCTTGTGACCCGATTTCTGGCAAATAAAGCATATAAACGGCTTGTTGAAGCAGCCAACACCCGGGTGAATAGGCATCTTGCATGTAAAGCAGACACGACCTTTAAGGTCGTTGTTGATACTCGGCACAAAGGGACGGTTTCTCTGGTTTGCCGATCCGCTCTGAAAGTTTCTCCTCTTGTTTGGAAAAGAGGGAGAAAAGGAAGGTCGAGATGAAGGATATAAAGGTCTCTTGCCAAAGGCATTAGGAGCAACATAAGAAGCACGAGCTTCCTCGGCAATCTCCCTGATAGAACTCTCCGCCCAGATGGCATCATTATAGATCGAGACAAAGGAAGTGGAACCTCTACTAATCTTCCCCCTTATCTGGGGAGAAAGCTTTCCCAGATAAAAGAAAGCCTTGTCTTCCTCTACCCTAATAAGACGAGTGGCATAATGAGCCAACTCATTGAACCTGGTAGTAAACTCCTGAACAGAAAGAAGTCCTTGTTTAAAATCCATGAACTCCTTCAATTTTTGCTGTCTCAACTCGTCGGGGTAAAACCTCGCTTCCAAGAGCTCACGGAAACGAGCCCACCCGAAATTAGGCTCCAACTTAGCGGTAGGACCTGAAAGAGTCCACCACTGATCCGCTTCCTTCTCTAAGAAGTGAGAAGCTAGACGGACCTTGTCCTCTTCAAGGACATCGTAAAGAGAAAAACTCTTTTCCATCTCTCGTAACCACACCGAAAGTTTAACGGGATCAACTTCGCCATCATAGGTTTTGGCTTGGCTCCTCGATAGCTGAGAAGCGACCCACGTATAACTCCCGTGTCTCTCCCGATCAGGAACAGGAATAGGAATCTGATTAGCCTGCTGGTTTTGCTGGTTCTGCTGGTTTTGGATAATTACGGTAAGAGCTGCTAAAATAGTGTTGTCAATCCTCGGAGGCATCTTGCAAACTTAAAACACAGATTAGTACTTATCATTTAGCAAGAACAAAGAGACTACAACATAAATCCTAATCTACCCATCTTACCCTTCTATCTCACGGTTTATTATTTCTTAAGGTCAAGTTATTTATGCAAGGGTACACAAACGTGCGTCGGGAGCAAAATAGCTCTGATACCAACTGTGACACTCTCAAATTTGCGGAAAGAAAAAGAATATTTTAAATACATAAAAGATATGAATACAATACGAAGGTGTCATTACATAATAAAAAGGTTCGTTACAATACGGAAATAAAATTCTACAAAAGAAATATACAAGACGGGAGACATATCTCCCGTATAAATACGGAAATAAACTAGTGTATAATACTATACAAACTATGAACCGAATATAGGTCCAAGGTAAAACTTCACTCGCTAGCTCGTCCATGTACCCCAAATATGCAACACCACCTGTTCGACCGCATTAAATCTAAACACGGAAGCCACAGTCAGTGGGGAGTAACTCCGAGTTCTCCCAGCCACGAAATGTCGAGTTTAATGAAACATGAAAAACATAAAAGCAATGTATATCGAAAATACAAAACCTTAACATATATGATATGCTTTTCATGTTATGAAACAGTTAACTAACATATAACCTAGCATATGAAAGCTATCATGTGAATTCGGTAATAAAATAAAACTCGAGGTAGGGAAGCTGGTATGCTGGCTCAGCGGTTACCATGTAACATGGCCCTGATACACTCAAACCCTAATCAACACGTAATCATGTGAATCAGTTAACAGTCGTTAATCCAAACTCTATCAATCCTAGCAGGCTTGCATCTCACCTTCTAGAAATCATAGAATCATACAAACATGAAAGACCAATACTTCTACAAACAGGCATAAGTTCTTAGCCCAGTCAATAGTCGACTTCTGTAACTCGAGGCTATACCACAAGGTAGGAAAACATCCTAGTCCTAGACTGATCAGACCTAGCGACAACAGCTATTCCGTTCCCCGTCCCATGACATAACCGTCTATGAGAAACTCTACTAGGCGACCCCCTAGCAGAGATGGCTAGTACTTAAGCTGACTCCAGTCCCAAAACGGATCAGGCAGCCATGCCCCGACTTGGATATAAACCCACCAAGCCGAGACACAAAAGCTATCAAGCAGTGAACTATATACTCGTTAAAGACAGTACAGACCTATCAATGTCATGGTCCAAGCTACTCATTTAGAATTAGAATGGTCAAGACGCCATATATCCATAATTCTCTATGGGTACTTAGTCAACACGACACCAACCATATAATAAATCAGTCACGGAAAAACATCCTATCATGTGACTAATTGCATATCAATAATAATCAAATATCATATCGCCTCATATATACTAAGGCTAATTCATAATTAAATACAACCTCACTTGAAGACAAATCCCCGACCCGAGTCCCGCGACGGGTCATCAGTCAAATCGGGGCTGACTAGATCTTAGTTTGACCAAACCCGTTGGATCAAACCGGCTAGAAGCAGAGTCTTTATCACATAAACATAAAATCAACATATTCATTACATGTTATTTTATTACTACTTCTAACATGTGAATTAATAAATCTTACGTAACCCCGCTTGACTTAAAGGATATCAAATTAAATCACGATCTCGTCTTATAATTTCTAACATGTGAGAAATAATAATTTTATGAAAACCCTTTTTAATTAAATATTTTACTTATTAACATTTCTCACTTGCTAAATATTACAAAACACGATAAAAATGACGATAACTCAAAAACCGTCACGAGTCCCAAGGTGGGACCCACGGGCTGAATTGGGCCGGACCCAATATGGGCCTGGATGGGCCCACGGGCTGTTTTGGCTTCAAAAAGGCTGTTTTACTTTAATTTTTCTAAAACCGTTTTCTAATATTTTCCCGCATGCTTAACATAATTAAAACCCGTCAAAACAACAATTAACCAACCAAACATCGACACAACCCAAACCAAAACCCGGACCCACCTTGACCAACCCAGACCGGGTCTGAACCGGCCTGGACCGGTCCGGTTTGGACCCGGTTCTTGCCCCTTCTCGGTTCCATCATCAAACACACCAAATCAATTCCAAACTTGTTTTTAATCATCAAACAACCATTTTAACAATCTTCCACCCAAAATCATAACTTATTAAAATCATCAAAATTTGTCAAGAACACTAAAACAATCATAAAAATCATAACTTAGTAAAAATCATTAAAATTCTTCAAGAACACAAAACTTGTTAAAATTTCATAAACAACATAAAAATCATAACTTAGTAAAAATCATTAAAATTCTTCAAGAACACTAAATCATCATAAAATTTCCTAAAACTAAAAAAATCATCAAGAACACTAAATCATCATAAGAATTCATACAACTTAAAATCATCAATAATCATCAAACATCACAAAAATTCCATACAACATAAAAATCATAAAACAACATAATAATTACTACTTAACATATTACTAACTAAAAATCCATAAATCATAAAACATGAACCAAAAATAAAGATGAACCAAAAATCCAAATAAATCAAATTAAAGGCTATGTTACTAACTTAACTCTTAAATACTATAACATGAGCCAAAACTAAAGACTACAAAAAAACAAAACTAAGGCTATGTGACATTAATTCGTCGAGTAAATCGGAAATGTTACCTTAGCTAGCAAAATCCACTTAGCACAAAATATAAGAAAATATAAATAAGCAAACCCTTCTACTAGTCTTCACCCAAAATATAAGAGTCCCCAAATTCGTCTTCAAACTCTTCCCCTATAAGAAATAACAAGAAAAACAATTATTAGAACTTAAACTAAATTTTCCATAATTAAATGATGAAAACGATCTTAACGGAATTGAAAATAAACCGTACTAGAAGATGGAGAGCGAAGAGGAGATCCTAGAAATATAAATTAGGAAGGATTTAATTAAGAAATGAAGGATTTATGGAGGTTTTGCTCAAGAACGATGAAGAACAATTGATGAACGATGAAGAACACGAAGAACGATTAAAGAAAGAGATATTTTGATCTTTATTTGATTTGTTGAAAAGTGAAAAGGTGTTTGTGAGTAAAGTGGAGTGGAGTTGGACGTGAGTTTATAGACAAATAAAGGTGTTGAGTTTTAAAATTGTTGTTCCGTAATTGACTCGCGTTTAATAATTATTTTACGGTAAATGATTAAATATTATTTACGATAAAGTTAATATCAAGATATTATGATATTAAAATGAAAAATAATGAAAATATCAAGGCTTAAGAGTGGTAAGGGAGCCGTGTGATGTTGAGCTTGTCGGGTCCGATTTCGAGCGTTGTGCGTACTTTTCGTTAACTGATCGATAAAGTGAAATAATATCTAGATATTATGATATATTAATCAAAAGAAATGAAAATATCAAGGTCTATTAGAGGAGAGGAAAGGAGAGGAGAGCCGTGTGGTACATGATGATATCGGGTCTGATTTTTCTCGATTTGCGAAATCTCCGTTGACGGATCGATAAAGTAACAAATATCTAAGATATTTGTATTAGTTTAATCGAAAGAATTAAATATCTCAAGTGAGTGGAAAACGATGACATGGCCGCGTGACTCATGCCAAAGTCGAGTTTCGAATTTGTTACGGGATTTACGATGAGTCGGGAATAGTTAAATGACATTCGGTTTAAAACCGTAAAATTTATTCTTTAAATTCCGAATAAATTCAAAATAATTATATTAAATTATGATAAATCTTAATAAATCTAAATAAAAATAAATCAAAAATATATTTTTTTAAATAAAATTTCGGTCTTCATACTTATGAGACGAGTCGGGAAAAGTCAACGGAAGTCAAAGTTGACTGAAAAGTCGAGAAAAGTCGAAAATGACTTAAAAGTCAAGAAAAGTTTAGACGACTTAAAAGTCAAGAAAAGTCAATGACGACTTTTAAAAAGTCAAGAAAAGTCAAAGACGACTTAAAAGTCAAGAAAAGTCAAAGATGACTAAAAACGGTCTTTTCATGAAATCTCTCAGAAATTCCAAATACGAACGCGGAATTTCAAAATAAGACTCGGAACAAAAATTCCTATTTTAAAAACTTAAGTTCTACTGAAAAGTGTTAGTACATATTTTTACTAGAAAAATCGGGTACTTTTCGGGTTGTTACAACAAGTGCACAAAAGGCATTTGAAGAGGTTAAGGGGAAGTTATGTTCCGGACCTGTTTTGGCATTGCCAAATTTTGATAAATTGTTCGAAGTCGAGTGTGATGCAAGCGGGGTTGGTATTGGTGCCGTGTTAGTGCAAGAGAAGCGTCCCATTGCATATTTCAGTGAGAAATTGGGTGGTGCACGATTGAACTACTCGACTTATGATAAGGAGTTTTATGCAATAGTGCGGGCATTGGATCATTGGAGTCATTATTTGCGTCCTAAACCATTCGTATTGCATTCGGATCATGAAGCTTTGAAGCATATCCATGGGCAGCAAAAATTGAATCCAAGACATGCTAAATGGGTAGAATTTTTACAATCTTTTACTTTTTCATCAAAGTATAAGACGGGAAGTTCGAATGTAGTAGCTGATGCGCTTTCAAGAAGACATGTGTTGTTAGTTGAGCTTGATGCGAGGTTGCTCGGATTTGAACATATCAAGGACCTGTACAAAGAGGATCCAAGCTTTGCTAAGGAGCTTATTGAACCTACAGGATCTTTTACAGTTCAAGATGGGTACTTGTTCAAGGGAAATCGCTTGTGCATTCCTAAGGGATCAATTCAGGAGCTACTAATTAGAGAAGCACATGGAGGAGCTATTGCTGGACATTTTGGTGTCAACAAAACTTACGACATTGTAAGTGAGCACTTTTATTGGCCTAAGATGATCAACGATGTGCAAAACATTGTAGCTAAGTGCGTGATTTGTCAAAAGGCAAAGAGTTCCTTCACCAAGGGATTATATACACCCTTACCAGTCCCTACGCAGCCATGGAACGAGGTAAGTATGGATTTCATACTTGGTTTACCTAGGACTCAACGTGGGAAGGATTCAATTATGGTTGTTGTAGATCGATTTTTGAAGATGGCTCATTTCATTCCGTGTCACAAAACGGATGATGCCACAAACATTGCTGATTTGTATTACAAAGAAGTGGTTCGCCTACATGGGATTCCACTTACAATAGTATCAGATCGAGATGTCAAGTTCTTAAGTTACTTTTGGAAGACATTGTGGAGATTGGTTGGGACGAAGTTGTTGTTTAGCACTTCCCATCATCCACAAACAGATGGACAAACCGAAGTGACTAATCGAACACTTGGAAGCTTGTTAAGAGGATTAGTGAGCAAGAGCACCAAAGATTGGGATGTTAAACTAGCCCATGCCGAGTTTGCTTACAATCGAACTCCATCGATTACGACGGGGCGAGCACCATTTGAGATTGTATATGGGGTGAATCCGTATTTGCCTATTGATTTGGTTCCCATACCAAAGAAAGATATTATGAGCTTTGAGGCTAAAGAGAGGCAAGCTATTTTTCTCCGAACTTGTGAGCAAGTAAGAGCCCAAATTGAGAAGGCTAATGCTAGATATAAGGAGAAAGCGAACAAGAATCGAAGACAGCCCGTGTTTCAAGTTGGCGATCTTGTTTGGTTGTATCTAAGGAAGGAAAGATTTCCATCAAAAAGAAAGAATAAGCTAATGCTAAGAGCCGATGGACCATTCAAAGTGTTAGAATGCTATGGATCAAGTGCTTACAAGCTAGACTTACCAAGCGAGTATGGAGGGGTAAGTGCTACTTTTAATGTTGGAGATTTGTCACCGTATCTTGAAGACGATAATTTGAGGGCAAATTCTCAAAAAGAAGGGGAGTATGATGCGGGAGCATTAGAAGACAATGAAAATGAAGTCTTAATCACTCGAAATGTATCTCACATTTCCAAAGGTTTCAAAATGGGATCAAGCTTAGTAAATATGATAACATGGAAGAGTGAAGATGGCTTGGAGTTTGAACACGGATAAAGCACAATTGGACACGGGTTCCAAGGTGGCAAAACCGTGTAGTGTAACACGGTTTCCAAGGGTGGCCAAAACCGTGTGATAGCTGCCATATTTTCATAGTTTCTGGTTTTTTTTAATTTAATAAAGTAGTGTGATAATCTTATTTAATAATAAGGTAGTATTCACACTTTCCTAATTTCTATCTAGTTAGTTTAAGGTAAGTAGTAGTAGTATAAACACCAAGCTTTGTATTCATAATTATTCATACAATTTGAGAGCTTAATACAAGATTACTTGTGTGTTCTTCATAGCTTGCGAGTTATAAAGATCAAATTAATTCGTTCTTGCGAGAGTGAGTTAATCCTTATTCATCCTTGCGAGGTTGAGTAATATTCGTGGCTAGTTCAAGTTCCTTGCGAGGGAGGAGCGTTAGAGCACGTCATATCCTTTATATTTTCGTTCATATACATATAAAAACCACAAAAACACGTTAATTTCCGCTGCAACTTTATTAAAACAAAACGAACAGTTTCCTGAACTGTTCAAACCAAAAAAACGAGTGAGTTTTACATCAGATTTATTCATAGTCATTGTATGACTTGGCATGGTTTGTTTGTTGAGTCTCAATCTTATCAAACTTATACCGCTAACGGTGAGATGTAAGCCCTAGTGAGCGTATTCGGTTGCCTAAGAGTGTCTTCCCCGAGTCTTTGTATACATGATGGATTCGGACTTGTAACTCTTATGCTCTTATCATTATATATTGAATTGCCTATCTATTCTTATCGTTTCTCACATGTATATCTATATGTATGCATGCTCTACTTTTGTATTTCCTTCTATGTACGTTTAATTTGATATGGCTGGGAGAACCCGGAGTTACTCCCCACTGATTGTGGCGTTCATGTTTTTCATGAATGAACAGGTTGCGTGCATGGATGGCTTTTTGCTTGACTATTTTGGGTTCGGGTGTGAGCTAGCGGACGTTGTCCCTGGAAGTTTCACCTCTAAACGATTTTAGCTAGTTTTGGCTAAACACTTGTTCTTTG
Organism: Heliosperma pusillum; assembly: GCA_022085475.1. Lineage (NCBI taxonomy): Eukaryota > Viridiplantae > Streptophyta > Magnoliopsida > Caryophyllales > Caryophyllaceae > Heliosperma > Heliosperma pusillum. The sequence goes on along the minus strand of JAIUZE010009933.1, from coordinate 17 downwards.
CTAACATTTTAAGAGAC
>JAIUZE010009932.1:0-27268 GCA_022085475.1 Heliosperma pusillum | reverse complement strand
CGGAAAATCCATCTTACACAAAAACCCGATCGGATTACCAAATACCCGATCGGGTATTTCTGCAAGTGGACGTTACTTAGCTCTTCTTCAAACCGAGCTTAAATGAGTACATTAATGCTTTGACTAGGGTACATATTTGGACGAGGGATCAGCAGCCATGCAGCCCTATAAAAGCCAATGATCATCACACACAATTATCATCATATGCTACACAACTTCACATACATTATCATATTATCTTTAGCATACTTTTACATATAATTTAGAGCATAATAATTTAGTAGTTTATTTCTTCCTTATAAGTTTTAGATTATAGTTTTCTTAGTATTTCTCTAGTGTTTTCATAGCTTTTGTTATTGGGTTGGACAATTGTTCTTTGCTTTATTTCTTACATAATCGTATTCCAATTACGGTAATTCTCTATCCTTGATTTACTTATGCAATTTTAATCATCATGAACTATAATCTCACTTGTATCATTCTCATATTATTATTGTGGTTAAGAAATCAATGAAAAAGCAATCTAGTTGAAACTAAAATATCGACTATTATGCCATCTTATAATTTACCTAATCATATAATCCTAAAGATTGTCATTAGAATCATTATTAATATAATCACCATAATCACTTTAGTATTTATATTTCATAGTCTAATTTCATTCATCTTTTTCTTATTAATTTACTTAATCACATAATCACATAAATTAGATTAATTCTAATATTGTAAAATAATCATTGTGTAAATAAAATAAATAGAGTTGTAATATTGAAATGATTCACGAGTTAAATGAATTAAAAGAAGAGTAGATACCATCTGAACCATCTAGTTGTTTATTCCATTGGTCGTGTCAAATTCTATAACTACGTTTAATGGCCATAAACAATTGTTTGTATTAGTCAATTTCTATCTTTATATCGAGAGTTGGGATGGGAATTAGGACTACCAATAGGGGTTTAGTGACCTAACCATGCTGAAAGGACGTTAGGACCCACTAAAAGGTCGGTACGAATCCGAAAGGAATATACTGCTACAAGGCCTAGACAATCATAGTAATTCTAATGTTGGTATCAATGAAACTTTTAATTAGTTTTACATGTATTTCTCTTTCACTATATCAATTTGATTAGATAGTTTATTCTACCGTATTAGATAGTTTATTTTGTTATTATCTAGCTAGTTTACTTTATCTTCTTTCTATTCTCGTTCTTAGATAGTTTACTTTATTATTATTGTCTAGTTTATTAGTTTAGTTAGTTAGGCTTTCAATATTGTCATTTAAATATCGTTTTTAGTTAGAATTTAGTTGTTGTTATTCGGATCAGAGGGTTTCCCCGATCGGGTATGTGACAACCCGATCGAGTAAGTCTTCTGTTCTGAGTTTTTCATTTGCAATTTACATATTTGTCATTTACATATCGTCATTTATATACTTGTCATTTTATTTTATATTAATAGTTTAGATAACCACCTCAAATGACTCAAACTTAAATGAAAATCAATCCATAGCAATTCATAGTTAACACGTACTCCCTGAGGATCGACACCCTACTTCCCTAATTACATTCCTTATGTTGTTAGCCTAAGTGCGGGTAATTATTTTTGTATCGGGGCCGCGACAAACCCGGTCAATATATATATATATATATATACACAACTGAGTCACGTGGAATACAAACATGCAGTTCAATATAATATGATATAGGCATATGGAATGCCAGACAGTAAGCATCGGATTATGAACCGACTCGGGAAAGACACCCTTAGGCATATACTTGATAAGGTAGGAACTCGACATACAAACCACTCCAAGTCATCCAACGGTCATAAGTAATCAACATACAAACATCCATCCAAACATACGAATATGGTAACATAACTCTCACGGTAAATGGCACGCATTAGCATCATGTATAGTAGCAAGACAAGTCAATGGAAGTCCACGGGATAAGACGTTTCCCGAAACCGTATACGATAAGACGTTTCGTATACTCATGACCTAGACAATCATGTTCACGGGATAAGACGTGTCCCTGAACTGTATACGATAAGACGTTTCGTATACTCGAGACTTAGACAAACATGTCCACGGGGTAAGACGTTCCCCGGAATCGTGTACGATAAGACGTTTCGCACACACAAGACTCTAATCCTCCCAGTAGGACGACGATAATAATACGGTCCTAGTATAAACCTGGCCAGACTCTCGGGATAAGACGTTTCCCGATTCGACATGTGGTATGACGTTCCACATCCAAGACTCGATCATACAAAGACATCGAGTACCCCAAATTAGGCTAAACCCACACGAAAGAGGCAGAGAGAGATCTATAGTCAAAAGTCAAGCTAGTACGCTACATGCAATGACACCACCGCAAGGATACAACATTTGACGGCCGGGTCGATCAACGCATTACGTTCACCTCCTAACAACGTCGTCATATCCCCAATAAAACACGCATACAAGCATCAAGGATACACCACATCGCTCCGACATTCCAGTCTAACGTGTGACAACCCTCGCGAATGCGGAAATATAAAACATACAAGCATGATGAAATTACCCCGTCTAGTCGGATTTACCCCATCTATCATAGTTGGTCAAGATGAAATTACCCCGTCGGAAATACGGTATTTTAAAAACTTTTATACATGCAAGATAGATAAAACGAGGAGTGTCAAAATATTACAAACTCAGTACGGAATATAACAAAGAGACGGAGTCCTTAAATATGTTAGCAAAGAACAAGTGTTTAGCAAAACAGCTAACTCGTCAGAGTTTGTTTTAATCAAGACCAACTACCGCCTGCTCACACACCCGAACCCAAAATAGCCAAGTAAAAAGCCATCCATGCACGCAACCTGTTCATTCATGAAAAACATGAACGCCACAATCAGTGGGGAGTAACTCCGGGTTCTCCCAGCCATATCACATTAAACGTACATAGAAGGAAATACGAAAGTAAAATCATGCATATATAGATATACATGTGAGATACGATAAGAATAGATAGGAAATTCGATAACTAATGATAAGAGCATATGGAATACAAATCCGAAACCATCATGTCTTTGATCGATTCGGTGGAAGACCCCTAGGCAACTATAAACTTCTAGGGCTTACAATTCCACCGTTGCGGCATATACTTGATAGATAGAAACTCGACATATGAAACCACGCCACTTCATCTATTTCAATGCAAGATCCAAACTCAACGTTCACTATAACTCAACTTAACAAACCACCGTCAAATCATAACGAATATTAAAACACAATCTCTCCACACCTTTAATGAAACGCACTAGCATCGTGTACAATAGCAAGAAAAGCCAATGGAAGCTCACGGAATAAGACGTTTTCCGGAACCGTATACGATAAGACGTTTCGTATACTCATGACCTAGACAAAACAAGTTCACAGGATAAGACGTTTCCTGGAATCATGTACGATAAGACGTTTCGTACACACAAGACTCTAATCCTCTCGGTAGGCCGACGATAATAATACGGTCCTAGTCTAAACCTGGCCAGACTCTCGGAATAAGACATTTCCCGATTCGACATGTGGTAAGACGTTCCACATCCAAGACTCTTCATACAATAACGTCGAGTACCCCCCCCCCATTTCGGTCAAACCTTCATGAAAGGGCGGAAAGAGATCTATAGTCAAAAGTCAAGCTAGTACGCTACATGCAATGACACCACCTCGCAAGGATACAACATTTGACGGCCGGGTCGATCAACGCATTACGTTCGCCTCCTAACAACGTCGTCATATCCCCACTAAACATACATACAAGCATCAAGGATACACCCCATCGCGCTGACATTCCAGTCTAACGAGTATAAGGGTGTAGCCGGGAAATGAGAGTTCATAGCACAAAATCATTAGTGCTCAAATCATAACATATGTAAAAACCGACTCAAAGTAGGACATACCAAAAACCGTCACAAAACATGTGAATAGCGAATTATATAAACTTAACTATGATAAAAATGAATCAATACATGATACATAAGCATTAGAACAAGTTTATTAAGCCTAATGAATAAGAAACATAGATACCTCTCCAAAACAACAAGTTTGGAAACTAACTAAAACAAGGGTCCACTTCAAACTGTCATAACTAGAGTTCTAGATATTCAAATGCATAAATTCCAAGTCGATGTGATAGCTTATCCTCTTACGGTTCCAACGATGGGTCACAAGCCCAAAAAAAGCAAGTAACGAAGGAGATATGATCATTCTACGAAAAGGGGTCAGTGCAGTGAAACTGCACAAGTCACGACCGTGACATGTGTTACCAATTCACCCGAGAGCCTTCAACAAAAATTCAATCCTATCATTTCCAATTCTCATAATCCATTTCTAATACTATCAACAATCAATATTCATCATCAACACTCATCAAATAACAACAATCATCATCCATAACATGATTCCTAAACTTACTAATCGTATTCTAATACGATTTCTAGCATATAAGCATGTAAAACACGTAAATGATATCGAGTAACCCCTCACCGTTACCTTTAAGCGTCTTTAATCGATTTCTAAACCTTCCTAGTCTCCACCTACATACAATTAGATAAAAAAGATGAATATCATTCACCTTGAGAAAGACGGATAATTTAAAAAGCGAGAAAGACGATGATTTTAATATCAAAACGGATAGAGGAAGGTAAGAGGGGAAGGATAAGACGAACTTACGAGAATTTCAACAAGCAACGAAGAAGATACGGCGATTCAAAGACGGATTGAAAATGGAGGCAAGGTTTTGGGGTTTATGGTGAGGAAGAAGAAATGAATTTGAGTTGTGAGGGAGTGAATTAGGTTAAGGTGAGTATGAGGGAGTATATATAGGAGAAAGTCAACGAAAGTCAAAGACGGCTCGAAAGTCAAGAAAATTCAAAGACGACTTAAAATTCAAGAAAAGTCAAAGACGACTTAAAATTTCAAGAAAAGTCAAAGACGACTTAAAATTCAAGAAAAGTCAAACTCGACTCAAAAGTCAATAAAAGTCAAACTCGACTCAAAAGTCAAGAAAAGTCAAACTCGACTCAAAAGTCAAGAAAAGTCAAACTCGCCTTAAGACGGCTTTTTCATGAAATCTCGCAGAAATTCCAAATACGAACTCGGAATTTCAAAATTCGACTCGGAACTTAAAATTATAAATTAAAACTTAAAATCGCTGACACGATTTCGTAAAATATTTCTATTAGAAAAATAGGGTACATTTCCGGGTGTTACAATCACCCCTCCTTTTAAAAAGTTTCGTCCTCGAAACTTGAGAGTAGAAAACAAAAGTATTAAGGACAAGAATCGGTTTTCAAAATTAATACGAAAACTCTTATAAGGGAAATATTTATGAAACAAGGTTCATCTAGAAAACGGTTTAAAGAAGAATTTTCATAAGTGTGAAACTTTACTTACGGATCTCAAGAATGCTCGTCGCGAACGAGAACTCTAATTATCCAAACCAATCTTTGTCGAAATAGTGAAGTCGAAATTCAAAACAACGGTAGTAAGTGCAGGACTAGTTATCAGACGTCTCCAATAACAAGTGCAAACATCCAACCAAACGCAAAATCCAAATATAAAAGCAAAAGAAATCCATTTTCTCCAAAAAGAGGGTACACAAACCATCTTTATACTTCTTTGAAACGTTAAATTAGAAATATAATATGGAAATTTGAAAGTTTTATCAAAGATAAAATCAAATACAAAACATTACACGTACATAGAGCGACTCGAACTTAAAGTTCACAAATCACGATAACAAAATATATACAAAACACGCAAAAACGAAACAAATCGAACTCTTAGGGATATGAAGAATCACGATGAAGTCGGCAGGAAGTTCTACAAAAATTCGACATCACTTACTCTACTAATAAACCAAATCCTCAAGAGAATACAATTTACCCATTTTGCAACTCATCATTTTCAATCATCCGAATTCCTACAAAAATACTTCATAATCATGAAACTTCGAGTAACAAATCCCAATTATTCAAATTCAATTAGAATCTACTGAGGTCCATCGGCACGGTAGACTCCACGACTCACAATCCACAAGGTAAAGAGACTTACCATGAAATCCTTTAATCCACTTTACTACAAACTCATTATCCTAAATTTACAAAGAACTTTCTCATCCTCGAAAGTCAAAACACAAACCACGCAACAAAACATAATCATCTAGGATCCAACTAGCCTCATCCAAAGTCTTACGACAAGGGAAAATTCACAATCCATTATCGGTTATAAGAATTCTTTAATAAACCAACATCCTTAATTCGATCATTACTACGCCTGAACCCTCAAATATAAATAGCCACATTAGCAAACTACGGAGGTTACTAATCCTCAAGATAATGGGTTCACCATTCTATCTCTATATTCCATAACAACTGAGCACTCACTATCCAACGCTTGCTACGAATATTTCTCAATCTCAAACTATGATTCCTTAAGAATAAAAGAGAATTACTAACTCCAAACCACAAATGATCAATCACTTGGCAATCAGACAACCATTCAAATCATATCGTTCATCTAAAACTCAATATGAATCTATTTTCATTTACGACAAAACTCCTCAAACTTTGGGTACCGGGTCAATTTCCCTAAAGCAAGGTCTCTTTTAGAATCCACCAATTAGAGACATCCAATTCCCAAATGATATACCAAGCAACCGCTATAATACCCAACAACAACGAACTATTATCATGATCAACTAAATTCTCAAAATAATACTAGAATACCAAGCTCCAAATCTAAAACCACTAAGAGAGGATACATTATCACTATTAGGAGTCATCCTAGAGTTTAAGTCCTATTTTCCATGATCAAAAGCAACATGAAATTTGCTAAATCCAAAGACACATATTCTAGCTAAAGAATCCCAAAATTCATTACACTTAGTCTCTAAGCTTTAGAAACGGAGTATCCAATCCACTAGAGAAAAGATGAAGGAGCAACGAGATAGGAAACGATAAGGAATCTCAAGGAGAACATGAGAATAATTCAAGCACTAGATTACAAGAGAGGAGCGCTGAAAATAACGAGGTCAAGGAAGGGACAAAGCAGAAAGTAGAGTTATGAATATATCTGAGTAAGAAATAAGATACGAGCATGCGATTTCTTAAAGATCACTCTTGACAAAAACAATCAAGAATGGAAATGAAAAGGGACAATGGCACGGGTAATGGTTTAAGGTTTAATCCACAAAATTTCTCCTTTCAAACTTAAGGCGATAGTAAAACAACTTAATTATTCCCTTACAAAGGCCTCTTACAAGGGACCATCATACCACGTACAATCATCAAAGTAAGGTACACCTAGATTTGATAAATCGATTACAACCCAATTCATCCACCCTTTCATATAACACGGATTCCCAATTACGGAATTGCAACTCAAGCATAGTAACATTCTCTCAACTCCATAATTTGACACATTACAAAAGGTTTCAAAAACCGAAGAACCAATAAGGAATTCTCCATACTAATCTCTTTTCAACTCCTATGGCCACAAAGTAGAACACCTAACAAAACGTCATTATCAACATCATATAGCCCACGAGTTCATTATTAACAAAGTACAACATCAAGTCAAACATCATCATTAACGTCCCAAGGTATTTCCATCATAACTCACATCATAATCCTCAAGTAATATGATTCAACTTACAACGAAACCTTACTACTTCAAACAAGTCTCCGATACCATAAGATAAGCTTATATCTTTAAATCCAAGAACTATAGCCAAAAGCTTTTCCACCAAGCATATACTCACAAACACACAATAGGAAACACAAGACGTCACCTAATCTCAAAAGCATTTTACAACTCAAGGCATCATTCAAACTCCAAAATTCAAAAGATTAAATCGCTAATGGGTTAAGAAGTCTTGGCCACTCATTCAACCTTACACAATCAAATATCATGAACTATCCACACATTAGCCATGACAAGCATCAAGCATTAAAATCATCAAACTTATCTTACTACCTTTCCTTAGAGATACAACCAATCATCAATATAGGGTGAATTAAGATGTAACAACCACCGCAATATACGATTTTTCTAGGTAAAAATATTTACTAACACTTTTCAGTAGAAGAAATAAGTTTTTTTAAAATAGGAATTTTTGTTCCGAGTCTTATTTTGAAATTCCGCGTTCGTATTTGGAATGTTTGAAGGATTCCATGAAAAAGACCGTTTTTAGTCATCTTTGACTTTTTCTTGACTTTTAAGAGTCTTTGACTGTTTACCTTGACTTTTTTTTAAAGTCGTCATTGACTTTTTCTTGACTTTTAAGTCGTCCTAAACTTTTCTTGACTTTTAAGTCATCTTCGACTTTTCTCGACTTTTCAGTCAACTTTGACTTACGTTGACTTTTCCCGACTCGTCTCATAAGTATGAAGACCGAAATTTTATTTAAAAAAATAATATTTTTGATTTATTTTTTATTTAGATTTATTAAGATTTATCATAATTTAATATAATTATTTTGAATTTATTCGGAATTTAAAGAATAACGTTTACGGTTTTAACCGAACGTCATTTAACTATTTCCGACTCATCGTAAAGCGCGCAACAAAATCGAAACTCGACTTTGGCATGAGTCACGCGCCCATGTCATCATTTTCCACTCACGTTAGATATTTTAATTCTTTTGATTAAATTAATAAGAATATCTTAGATATTTTCAACTTTATCGATCAGTTAACGAAAATTACGCAAAATCGAGGCAAAAATCCAGACCCGATTCAGCACCCCCAAACCATCCACACGTCACTCGTGCTCCTCTAATCAGACCTTGATATTTTGATTACTTTTGATTACAATATCATAATATCTAGATCACTATTCGCTTTATCGATCAATTAACGAAAATTACGCAAAACGCTCGAAATCAGACCCGACAATCACAATTCCACACGGCACACTTACCCACTCTTAAGCCTTGATATTTTCATTATTTTTCATTTTAATATCATAATATCTTGATATTAACTTTATAGTAAATTATATTTAATCATTTACCGTAAAATAATTATTAAACGCGAGTCAATTACGGAACAACAATTTTAAAACTCAACACCTTTATTTGTCTATAAACTCACGTCCAACTCCACTCCACTTTACTCACAAACACCTTTTCACTTTTCAACAAATCAAATAAAGATCAAAATATCACTTTCTTTAATCGTTCTTCGTGTTCTTCATCGTTCATCAATTGTTCTTCATCGTTCTTGAGCAAAACCTCCATAAATCCTTCATTTCTTAATTAAATCCTTCCTAATTTATATTTCTAGGATCTCCTCTTCGCTCTCCATCTTCTAGTACGTTTTAAATTCAATTCCGTCAAGATCGTTTTCAACACTTTAATTATGAGAAATTTAGTTTAAGTTCTAATAATTGTTTTTCTTGTTATTTCTTATAGGGGAAGACTTTGAAGACGGGTTTGGTGACTCGTATATTTTAGGAGAAGATTAGAAGACGGGGTTCTTATTTTCTTAGTTCTTATTATTTTGGTGCTACTTGATTTTAGCTAGCTAAGGTAACGATTCCGAGTTACTCGACGGATAAATGTTACATAGCTTTGGTTTTCTTTAGTTTTTGGTTCATGTTTAGTTTTTGTTCATATTATTATGATTTTGTGATTTTAGTTAGTAGCATGATAAGTGGTAAATTTTATTATGTTGTAGGAAATTTATAAATATGCTAGTGTTTTTGTTATATTTTTATGATTTCTTCATGATGATGATTGTTGCATGTTGGATGGTTAAATTGGATGTTTAAAAATGGATGTTAGTAATTAAAAACATGTTAGAATTTATTTGGAATTGGGGTTGTTGAGCCATGTAGTTGGCCGTGGGTGGTGGTGGCTGAACCGGCCGGTTCAGGCTGGTCAGACCGGTTCAGGCCGGTCCAGCCGGTCTGGGTTGGTCAAGGGTGGGTCCGGGTTTTGGTGGTTGGGTTGTGTCGATGTTTGATTGTTTAATTGTTGTTTTGACGGGTTTTAATTATGTTAAGCATGCGGGAAAATATGAGAAATCGGTTTTAGAAAAATGAAATCAAAACAGCCCAGTGGTAGCCAAAACAGCCGTGGGGCCCAGTCCAGGCCCATGTGGGTCCGGCCCAACTCAACCCATGGGTCCCACTTTGGGACTCGTGACGGTTTTTGAGTTATCGTCAATTTTATCGTGTTTTGTAATAATTAGCAAGCGAGAAATATTAATAAGTACAATATTTAATTAAAAAGGTTTTCATAAAATTATTATTTCTCACATGTTAGAAATTATAAGACGAGATCGTGGTTTAATTTGATACCTTTAAGTCAAACGGGGGTTTAGGTAAGATTTAATTATTCACATGTTAGAAGTTTTAATAAATAACATGTAATGAATATGTTGATTTTATGTCTATGTGGAAAAGACTCTGTTTCTAGCCGGTTTGATCCAACGGGTTTGGTCAAACTAAGATCTAGTCAGCCCCGATTTGACTGATGACCCGTCGCGGGACTCGGGTCGGGGGTTTGTCTTCAAGTGAGGTTGTATTTAATTATGAATTAGCCTTAGTAGATATGAGGCGATATGATATTTGATTATTATTGATATGCAATTAGTCACATGATAGGATGTTTTTCCCGTGACTGTTTTATTATATGGTTGGTGTCGTGTTGACTAAGTACCCATAGGGAATTATGAGGATATGGCGTCTTGACCATTCTAATTCTAAATGAGTAGCTTGGACCATGACATTGATAGGCACGTACTATCTTTAACGAGTATATGTTCGCCACTGATAGCGTTTGTGTCCCTGGCCTGGGCCTTTTGATACCAAGTCGGGGGCATGGCATCCTAAGAGTTTCCACTTTGGGGAAGGGAGCCAGCTTAAGTACTAGCCATCTCTGTTTAGGGGGTCGCCTAGCAGAGTTTCTCATGTACGGTTATGTAATGACACAGGGAATGGGTTAGCTGTTGTCGCTAGGTCTGATCAGTCTAGGGCTAGGATGTTTTCCTACCTTGTGGTATAGACTCGAGTTACATATGACTATTGGCCGTCCTAGGAACTTATGCCTGTTTATAGAAGGATTGGTCTTTCATGTTTGTATGATTCTATGAGTTTTAGAAGGTGAGATGCAAGCCGGCTAAGATTGATAGAGTTTGGATTACCGATTGTTAACTGATTCAAATGATTACGTGTTGATTAGGGTTTGAGTGTATCATGGCCATGTTACAGGGTAACCTCTGAGCTAGCATACCAGCTTCCCTACCTCTTGTTATATTTTATTATCGAATTCACATGATAGCTTTCATATGATAGGTTATATGTTAGTTAACTGTTTCAGAACATGAAAAGCATATCATATATGTTAAGGTTTTGTATTTTATATATACATTGCTTTTATGTTTTTCATGTTTCATTAAACTCGACATTTCGTGGCTGGGAGAACTCGGCGTTACTCCCCACTGACTGTGGCTTCCGTGTTTATATTTAATGCGGTCGAACAGGTGGTGTTGCATATTTGGGGTACATGGACGAGCTAGCGAGCGAAGTATTTACCTTGGACCTATATTCGGTTCATAGTTTGTATATTATTGTATACACTTTTATTTCCGTATTTATACGGGAGATATGTCTCCCGTCTTGTAGATTTATTTTGTATAATAGTATTTTAGTTTTGTAATGACCTTTTTATGTTATGACACCTTCGTTATGTATTATTATATTTCGTTTATGTATTTAAATAATTTTTTTTTCTTTCCGCAAATTTGAGGGTGTCACAGGGTAATCATAAACCCTTGACCTATATACCTTGCCGCGCGTACTGTTTGTTGACCATAATTGATGAACCCGTTTACCATAGGGAACATATAGTAATAAAAAAATAATATTTTGTTTCTTTCTCTTGTTTCAGACAAAAAAAAATTCTAGTGAGTATTAAATATTATCGTTTTTTTTATAATGAAAGGAGTTGGGAAGAAGTTGTTAATAATAGATTACCTAAATAAATAGGTAAAAGAAATTTCCATCCAAGATTTAATAATTGGTCCATTCTCAGCCTAGGTAACGTCCATCTTGTTGTAATAGGAATGAACAAGAACAAAAACGTTTTCATTAATGTAATAAAAATACTAAATGTCGTTCCAAAGACTCCTTCCGTTTTATGTATTTCAAAAAACTCAGAAATGAATATATCTGGAATAGAAAAATCCCAACCGCCCAAGTAAAGAACTGTTACAAAAAGTGAGGAGATTAGTAGATTTAGATAGGAAGCAACATAAAATAAACCAAATTTAATACCTGAATATTCGGTTTGATAACCTGCTACTAATTCTTCTTCAGCTTCTGGTAAATCAAAAGGCAATCTCTCACATTCTGCTAGAGAAGAACTTATAAAAACAAGAAATCCTATAGGTTGCCGCCACAAATTCCACCCTAAAATACCATATTTTGACTGCGCCTCAACTATGTCAACTGTACTTGAACTATTAGATAATCATAGTCGACGATAAGATCACTCCTGTCATCGCTATTACAGAACCGTACATGAGATTTTCACCTCATACGGCTCCTCGAGAGCCATAAATAAATCTAAGGATTGATTCGTTATTCTTTACGGATATCATTGTAGGATAGATAATAGATAAAGTAAAAATAAACCGAAAGCTCCGGAATTAAACCCATGGAATTCTGTCTGCGATAATATAAAAGTGCTTCAGAATAAATCTCATCCTTTGACTGACGCAATACTTTTTAATTCATAATTAATCCTTGAATAAGATACTCCTTTATATGAATAAAAATAAAACTCTTTTTTTTTTAGATTTAAACATTTATTCATGACTTAGGCCATAACAAAAATGCCATTTCCATGAATATGTATAAAAAAAGAGTTTTTTATTAAAAAAATTTCGTCAATTTTTTATTTGTTGTATTTTTATTTTATTTAGCCTTAAAAAAGTTAAAGGATTATTTCGTTCCTGATAGTTATTTACTTAATGGGTGGATAGGAGCATACTCTGGATCGGAATTTTGGGGAGTACTGCTTGATAATTTCTACCAATTTAAAGCCTCAATTAGTATTTCGTTTATGTAAACTTAGGATAACTTACATAATCTCTATTACGATTCCTTTGTGTACTTTGGTGTTCCTAATCATCCACTTCTTTTTGCTCAATCTATATCATAATATGGTTGTTTTTATTTATAGTAAAAACTCCATAAAAATTTTTTCAACCCGCTTCAAGTTATAATTTTAAATTTATCTTGGGGGTAAACAGTCTTGCCTTCTTAATTTAATGTTTATTTTCACTTAACTCTTGTACATAGGAGAAGAGATTTTTTTTACGGCAAATTTATAAGCTGTTTTTTTCACTCATCTAACTATCCGGTTTAATTTATCACCCCTATAAAATGAATAAAAAAATTAGGAGATCTATTTAATACGTTGCATAGAAATTCAACATTTTCTCTTAGAAGCCTAAAAGTATTCTTAACTAATCACACGTAGAGAGATTGATAACACACATAAAGTTAATGGTATTTCATAACTAATTGATTGAGCAGCAGCCCGTAGACCACCTAAAAAGGAATATTTATTATTTGATCCATATCCTGACATAAGAAGTCCAATCGGAGCAATACTTGAAATAGCGATCCATAAAAAAACACCAATACTGAGATCCGCTAGAACAAGGTGATACCCAAAAGGAATTACTGAATAACTTAGTAGAATTGAGATGACAGCTATAGAGGGTCCGATACTAAATAAACGGTGTAACAATCCTTTACCTAGAGGACCCGCGGCGTGGGATTTTGTTTGTCCTAGGGAGGAAAGTTTGGGGGTAAGTAGTGCGGAAGAGGAGGAGGTAGAAGAAGTGCCTTTGAGGCAAAGGAGGGCAAGGAGAGAGGGTGGTGAGGGAAGTGAGCATTTGAGAGAGGAGATTGAGATCCTTGCAATTGAGCAAAGCCCTTCCCACACCACCAATTTTGAACAACAACAACAACAACAACAACAACCACCACCATTTCATTTCCAATCACGTTTCCCAAGCCACCATAATACCGACACCCCATGTTTGATGCGGAGGGTCGTTCTAGCACACCCGTGGAGCCATGGCAACAACAAATGGCTAACTATTTTGCTAGCACCAACGACGTCTTGGCACACATTAGTGGGAGGGTAGATGCCTCAAACACTTGGCAACAATTACCAGGAGGTAGGCTTGAGAGTTTGGATGATTGGCATAATGTTGTGGAGGAGAGGGAGAGATTGAGAGGGGAAGCCGAGAGGGCTCAAAATGAGGAATGGCAGAGGATGCTAGACGGGCAAGAGGAAGCCCGCCTTTGGAGAGAACAACAAGACCAAAGGTGGAAAGAGCAAAATGATATGTGGGCCACCCAAAATGCTTGGAGAGAGCAAGCTACGAACCACTTTAGCGCTCAAAATGAGCGCCACCACACCTATCTTCATGACTCCTATGAAGATGCGGTGGCGCAAGAGGACGTTTATGGATTGGCTAGCTCTCTCTTTGGGATGTCCATGCAACAAAACCCGGGCTACCCTTTTCCTTACACCCAAGCAACCCTTGATGAAGGCATGGAGCAAAGAAGACGGATTTGAGAAGCAAGGGATAGGAGGAGAAACCGAGGAGGTGCCTCGGGATCTTCTCCTTTCGGAAATTGATGAGGTAACATTTTTTCTTCTCCTCCACAATGAGGACATTGTGTATTCTAAGTGTGGGGGAGAAGATTGTACATAGTTAGTTTGTTTTTGATGCATTGTAATTTTTTTTTTTATTATGTCTTTATTTTGAAGAAAAAAAAAAGAAAAAGAAAAAAAAAAAGAGAAAAAGAAAAAGAAAAAAAAAGAGAAAGAGAAAAAGAAAAGAAAAAAAAATGAAAATCCCGGCTAGGTGAAAACCCACAAGGGTGGGCACCTAGGCAAGATTGGGAAGGTGGCCGAGGACGGAATGAAAACCCGAAAGGGCATTCCGGGCAAAATGAAGAATCGAGTTGCGAGCCACCAATGAGAGGAAAGGAAAAGCTAAGGTGAAAACCCGAAAGGGCACCTTAGGCAAAATGAGGGATTTTCAAGAAAAAAAATGAAAAAATGAAAAAAAAAATGAAAAAAATTGAGCATGATTCTTCCTATGATGAGAATTTTTGGAGGAATAAGAAGGGAGTGATAAGGAGGAAAATTGGAAGGAGGCTAGTTTAGGACCCTTTTATTTTTATTTTTGAGTCACAAAACTTTGTTCCAAATTGGTGGATTTATGTTGGTGGTCGCTTGGTTTTGCAAATTGTGAAGTTTGGGGCCAACCAAGTAACCATGATTTGCTTTAGTGGAGTAATAAGGGGGTGATATAAGGAGTGGATTTGTGTGAAGATTGTTGAGAAAGACCATCTCGCTATGCCTTGGGATAAGGCAAAGATGGTCATACTATCTTATTGGGAGCTATAAGTAGGGAGGAGTTGATTTGAGTCGGAGTAGGTGGCATGTCGTGTCTTTAGTCTTGAGGGATGATATAAGGAGGGGGAGTGAGAGAAGAGTGTCACAAGAATTGAGTCTTTTTTTTTTGTTTTGTTTTTGTCATAGGTGGATTGTTTAAGAGGGAGTATAAGAAGGTTGTAGTGAGGGAAGAGAGGTCAATGCCTTCACACACACTTTGTTGGGCTCGTGTCGTTCATGCTAATCTCGAGTTTTACTCGGGACGAGTAAAAGTCCAAGTGTGGGGGTGTTTGACAACTTCAAATAATGTCGTGTCTAGTAGTAACTTTTAGAGTCTTTCGTTCTACTTTTTACGGGTCATTAACTTTGTTTTATGTTAATTTTAGTTTATGTAATAGTGTTAGTATTTAGTATTTTAAGTCAAATTTAAGAGTCAAATCCCGAAAGTCAATAAAAGTCAAACCCGAAAACCTGAGACCCAAAAACCCGGAACTTGAAGTGGGCTAACAATGAATCACCAAGGTTTGAAGACAAAGCCCAATGGGTCAATGGAAGTCAAGGCGGGGTCAATATCCATGGGGTCAACGAAAGTCAAGAAGGAAAGCAAAGAAGAAAATCTGGCAGCGTTCGACGCAGCCTGCGTCGTAGGACGCAGCCTGCGTCATCTCTCAGCACGGGTTTTTTTTCTCATTTTCTCGTCTTGTCTTTTGGAAGCCCATATTTCAAGGCCCCTAGGTTTGCGGACCAAGGGTATAAAAGAATATTTCTGAAGAGAGACAAAGGCATGAAGCATTCACCATACAACATCATATTTTCCTTAGCATTTCTCTCTTTTTGTTCTTCAAGTTTAGCTTTTGTAATGGGTTTTTCCTTAGAAATTGGTTGTATTATGAAGACTATGGGTAGCTAATCTCCTTTTACTTAGTGTAATTTGAACAAGTTCTTCCCTTTTAGCATTGTAAGACTTTTTAATCCTTCCTTCTCTATTTAATTTCATCTTCCTTTGTTTGATTTTCATTATTGAATGAATTGTTGTTAAGACCAACCATCTTAGCAATTGTTTGTTTGATTAAATTGCATTGTCTTGATGAATTTGGTTGATTTGTCTTGATATTTGTTGATGCAACTTGAAAGATTGTAACTTTGGTTTAAAAGTTAGAATCTTTTGAGTGGAATTTGGTTTATTATGTATTTAGAACATGGTTTAATGTTTTAGTTCATAAATCTAGCATGCTTCTTTGGTTTGTGCTTAAAGCTTGCATCTTTATTTATGCTTATGGTTTAATAAGTATGGGTCTAGTTGTATTGAGTCATTTATGGATGGTTTAATTCATGGTGGCTAATTCTTTGAAGTTTGCAATAGATAAATAGAGAAGGGAGGAAAGGAGGGATCTTTACTTTGTTAATTGTGGGGGAACTTGGGATAATTGCACTAAGTTGTTTTTCCTTATTTGAATCCTTGATTATTTAGTTGTTATTGGTGATTCTAGGATTGATACTCTTTTCTCATGAAAAACTTTCTCCCTATTTGTTATCTACATGTTTACCATTGTGAATATCATAGTTTGTAAGTAATTCTAGTCTTTGTTTCAATTAGTGTTTAATTTGTGGTTAGATTTATTAATTTGTGTAATCGGTTTTTAGCAAGAGTCTAGATTAGATTATTAGCATTCACCGCCTTCTCTTGGGTTCGATCCTTGTCTTACCCTTACTACCCTTTACTTAGGATAGTTTGAGTATAGGTTTGGTTTTATAAATTGTTATTTGGCATAGCTAGTTTCCGGAATTAACGACCCCGAAAATAAGCCCGTCACATTCGTACCTGTAGCAAGACTTGAAGCTATTCGCTTGCTCATCGCCTTCGCAACTCATAAAGGAATGAAACTGTTTCAAATGGACGTTAAGACTGCATTTCTTAACGGTTATTTGGAAGAAGAGGTTTTTGTTGAACAACCTCCTGGATTTTGAATAGCAAGTTTCAAAACCATGTTTTTAAACTCGGTAAAGCTTTATATGGGTTAAAACAAGCGCCCAGGGCTTGGTACGACAGATTGTCAAAAATTTTATTGCAAAACAATTTTAAAAGAGGATCTGTCGACAAAACCCTATTTCTAAAATCCGAGGGTTCTGATTTACTTGTTACTCAAATTTATGTAGACGATATTATTTTTGGTTCTATTAACAATAAATTGTGCAAGTATTTTTCAGATCTTATGACCTCAGAATTTGAAATGAGCATGATGAGAGAATTGAAATTCTTACTAGGATTGCAAATTCAACAAACCAAAGAAGGAATAAAGATTCACCAACAAAAATATGTCAAGGAGCTAATCAGAAAATTTGGTATGGAGAACGCTTATCCAATGGACACACCTATGGTAACTGATAAAAAGTTGACCTTGGACGAAAATGGTAAGTCCGTAGATGAGACTACATATCGAGGTATGATTGGTTCTCTATTATTTTTAACTGCAAGTAGACCTGATATTATCTTCAGCGTGTGTGTCTGTGCTAAATTTCAATCATGTCCTAAAGAGTCACATATGATTGCAGTTAAACGTATCTTGAGATATTTAATTGGTACATCTAATTTATATTTGTGGTATCCACTGGAGTGTAATTTCGATCTAGTACGATATTCAGATGCAGATTATGCAGGATGTTCTTTAGATAGAAAAAGTACCTCTGGATTTGCTACGTTTGTTGGACCTTGCATAATTACTTCGGGCTCAAAGAAGCAAAATTCGGTTGCGTTATCTACTGCAGAAGCCGAATATATCGCTGCAGGACTGGTATGTTCCCAACTACTTTGGTTAAAACAACAACTATGTGATTACGGTGTTAATGTTGGTTGTATGCCTGTTTTCTTTGATAATACGAGTGCTATTATTATTTCTAAGAACCCTGCTCAGCATTCTCGTACTAAGCATATAGACATTAGACATCATTTTTTACGTGACCATGTAGAAAAGGGCAACATTAAACTCGAATTTTGTAGTACTGAAAATCAATGGGCTGACATTTTAACAAAGACGTTAGCGAGAAGACGTTTTGAGATTTTGTGGTTGGAAATTGGTTTAATCAGTAGCAGTTAAATTCGTCATATTTATTTTGTGAACCTGCGTGACTGGCTAGAATAAGACGAGATTGTATGACTGTGTCCGCATACTTCATTGCTAGTATATTTGTGTTTAATATTATATATTTTACGTGAGTATCTTGCATATCAAGTGTTTTATGGAAATTGAATTATGAACCACAAATTTGCCAAACCTATCTTATTCACTTTCCAAAATTGAACCAAATTCTACCCTAGAATCCTATGTTGGCCGAAAATTCTTAACAAAATCACCTTACCATATCTTTTTATTTACCAAACTCTATCCTTACCATATCCCCACCATTAATTACCTAAGATTCCTTTTTCTACCAAAATTCAAAAAAAAAAAAAAAAAGGAAATAGGTGTCTTTAAGCCGGCACACCCATGTGCAAAGTACAAAAGTACTCTTCCCAATTTTTACAATTCATAATTACCCATCACTTTCACCACATCAACACTTCATCAAATTTTTTTAACTCTTTCTCTCCCTTTTCTCCTTCCTCACGGCACCCAAACAACAACAACAAAAATTACCCAAAACCTTCAACCTTCATCCATCGCTTCCACACGATCAAAAATCTCGAAAAACCCAAACCCCAAAACTCCTAAGCCTAGCATGCCCACAAATACTTCTCCTAATCCCACACAAAAATCACCTACCATGAACCAAACCGAGTCCGGTACGGGTCTTGAGGGTACAAAAAGAAGAAGGTTAAATAAGGGCAAAGCTAGAGTTCAAGAAGAAACTACTACCGAAACTGTCGACACGGTTCCCGAGGTGACTACAAGGGTCACATTCCGTAATTTTTCGCCTCAAGAAACATCTTCCGGGCTTGATAAACTCCGTCTCACGAAAGATGAAAGGAAGCTTGTAAACCGAGTTGCTCAGTACGGAATACATGGAGGTCGTCATTATCCAAAAGCTTGGTGTGACAAATATGCGGCTTTAGGATTCTTTACCGACTTTCTAAATTTTCAAGAATGGGAAACCGTGGCACAATTTTCGGGTCCAGTCTATCCGATTGAGGTTATCCAGTTTTTCGCTTCTGTTTCGTTAACTGCTGGGGTGTTGAATGCCGTTGTCAATGGCCGTTCGGTTTCGATCTCCGTGACGTACTTTTGTACTCTGTTTTCGGTTCCTGATGATGGAATCAAAATCAATCCGAGTACGTCATGGGATGGACTGACGGACACGGCCAAGTTGGAAGTAAAGAAATATTTTGATGTTGGAGCTACTTTGTCGAGTTGTGTTTTGGCGGAGAGTGTGTCCCCAAAGTTGAAATTTATAATAAATTTTCTGTGGAACACCATAATTCCGCGTCGGGGAGGACGGGACAAGATTGCATGTTATGAGATGTTGGTTGTGCAGAATTGGTTGGAGGGAAACCGGGTTAATCTACCTTTTCTTGTCTTTTCTCGAATTTCACAAACCGCCTTTTCGGTGACCGAGGACAAGATTTATTCAACCCTTGATTTGCCTTACGGGATGTGGGTGTCACGACTCCTTGCGTCAAAAGGGGTCGTTGATGTGCAAAATTATGGGGTTACCGTCAAGGAAGATATGTGTGACACGTTCTTAAAATTCATGAAGTTGGATGCTTGTGGACCGGAGTTGATGTTTTTGACCAAAGGGGGTTCGGTCGGAATGACACCGGTTGGGGTTGATTTTTCGGGAATCGAGTCTAGGTTGGATACGTTTATGGGAAGTGTGATGGAGCGCCTTGATGCGCAGGACAAGATGATTGATGCGGTGTTGGACAAGATTGTTCAAACCGTGGCGTTGGGCTCCACTAGCTCCACCCGTGACCTCCGTGGGTCGGGTGTGAGTAGTGAGATGAGGGCGTGGATGACGGGTGTGGATGATTGCCTAGCAAAAATGGAGAGAAACATTGTCGATTGTCGACAAGAGATGTATAGGAAAAGGGATCGGATGACATTTTTGGTGAGCCAAGGCGGTTCGTTGGTTAAAAGTGGTACGGAAATGCGTGAGGGGATGCGTACTATCTTTGATGCGACGGAGGCTCTTTCCTTGAAAGTTCGGAACTTTGACGTTTGCCTCACCGCTCAAGCTACCCATGTGTCTTCTTGCCTTGACCATCTCTCCACTCTCGAGTACCGCACCAGACCCGGTTACGTTGCACCCTAACAAAATCCGCCACCCAACATGCCTTGATCTTCTTATCCTTGTTTGTTTGTTTCTTGAACTACTTTACCATTCGGCCCATTTTGGCTTGTTAAACTCTATCCTATTCGGCCCAAATGGCAACTAACAATATTTCTTGTGGTTTGTCGTTCTTAATTAACATTTGCACTTGATTTTGCTTGGTATATATCGTTTTATATTGCATATTTTGCATATCTATTTCTTGCATTGACGTGTGTTATTCTAGTCATTTTATATCCTTGTTCTTGTCTTTTCAATGATGCCAAGAGGGAGAAGAAATGATATGATTTGAGTCTTTGCTTAAGCTTGGTCCTTGTCAAGACTCGTTATCTCTTAAAATCTTTCACGCTATAACTTTGGCTAAGTTGTTATGTTCTTGCGATCAAAGTTGCTATAACTTTGGAGTGCTTTGTTGAGGGGGAACCATACTTAGTCACTATGTTAGAAGGAAATCATAAGAGACTTGTCATCATCAAAAAGGGGGAATTTGTTGGACCAATTTCATAGTTTTGATAATGACATGTGATTACGTGATAATATGCTTTATTCGGTATATCATATGCGTGTAATTGTGTGCTCTAGTCTTATTATAGCTAGCAACAATTATGAGAAGAAAGATCAAAGTTAAGCATAACTTTGACAAAGTCTGTGAGGCAAAGTTATAACAACTTCAGGAATAACTTTGGGAGTAAACATGAAAGTTATAACTACCCAGGCATAACTTTAATGAAAATCGCTTCAAGCAAGATCTACCTCAAATAGCACAAGACTCAAGATGGAGGGTCTTTGTGATCAAGATGAAGAAATGATCCGTATACTGAAGATCTTTGTGAAGATTAGATAGTATAGGTCGTCATTCGTTAACTATTACATTCGAGAGATTTTATGTTCAAAGTTATAGCTTTAGCCTATGACTTTGGATGATAAATTATTGATGCATGATTTTGGAAATAAAATGTTTTGAAATGTTTTCAAAAAGTGAAAGAGTATTTTTATATTTATCAAAAGTTTTATTAGAGAATATATTTATGAGATTCTATTGGTTAGTAATACAACTTATGGGTTGTCATGCTACCTAGGGTTTCTAATATATTCTATCTCAATTTGTTGTTAACCTAATTAGCCCACCTAGTGTTTGAGCCACCTAGGGTTTCGTGAAAACCAAGGGATTGTGCCACCTAGGGATGCGTGCCTCCTAGGGTTTCGTGAGCTAGGGATTTTGGCCTCCATAGGTTGTTTCCCTTGTTTACATAATCTAGGATTCTACTATATCTTTACAACAATATTTTGAGATATAAAGATAAATATATTTCTATAAGATAAACCAAATAATATTTTGAGATAAAGACATTTCTAAAAGATAAGCAAATATTATTTTATGGTATTAAAGATAAATATCTTTCTTAAATATTATGCTAGGGTTTTAGATCTACTATACTTCTATTAGTATAAATACTCCTTCACATATTAATGGGAGAACACACGAAATACACGAGCTACTACACGGCATATTTACATACTTGTGTTGATTTTCCAAAATCGTTTTAAAGCAAACCTTTGAGCAAAATATTTATTATTTTTAGAGTTTGTTTTTCAAAAGAGTCGTGCATCAATTATTATCAATCGCTTGAGTGAAATACGTTATTGGATAATAGTACATCATTATAAGCTTACAATTCTTTAACGGGAATTTGTGTGAGTTATATTGTACTTTCTTATTAGCGTAAGATAGTATATAGTATTTAGCGATACTCACCTTGAGTTATAATCATAGTGTTGATTATACGAGTGGGTTGATAATTTTTTTAATCCGTAGAAAGGTACTAAGAATTATTAATCGAGAATAGTGGACGTAGGTTTCAACGTGTGAAACTGAACCACTTCAAAAATCGTTTGCCTCTCTCTACTCTCTTTACTTTTCGTTATTTCGTTACTTGCGCTTACTTTGATTAATTAATTAGTTGATTTTAATTCATAAGATCAAATAATTAATTACATATCATATAAATCGAAAAAGTGGGGCTAGTTTTTAATACTCAATTCACCCCCCCTCTTTCGTATTCGATCAATAGACTCTACAGTCAAAGTGCCTTTCTCTCATAGATTGGCAAAGCATCACAAGAACACTCAATTCGGTAATTTATGGAAGTTGTGAAGAACCTCCAGGTAACTGTTCTTTTTACCGAATTAATCACCCAAATTCCGTCTTACACTAAGTTCATGAAAAACATTTTAACTAAGAAGAGGACTTTTGACGAAGTTGAAACTATAGCCTTCACCGCCGAGTGTAGTGCTCTTTTGCAAAACAAGTCCCCTCCTAAGTTAAAAGATCCCGGTAGTTTTTCTATTCCATGCACAATTGGTATCTATCAAATTGATAATGAAAGTTCATAGACCCTAATTAGACTCCTCTAATTAGTTACTAAATTACTTATTAATTTAGTGTTTAATAATGATCTATGTAACATGCATGCAAATTAAAATGCATAATAAAAAGTAAGAAGAAATTTCCTTACATTGGGAAATTTCGGTTTTATGGGCACAACAAGAAACACCTTTCTTGTTGTTCTTGTGCTAGAATGAAAAAGATGATCCTCCTTGTAATCTTCAAAGTAGAAGACCTCCTTTAAGAAGCACCCAAGAGAAAACCCAAACTAATCACTTGGTTTTTGACTAGAAACACAAGTGAAAAGATGAACTAATATTAGATTTTATTACTACTCTAGTAATAGGAAAATATTAGTATTTGAGAGGTTTTTAGTGAGAAGAGGATTTTAGTGAGATAAGCATTCAAAACAAGGATGAACAAGCAAGCAAAATGAACAACAAAGTTGTCCTTTTAAGGACACAAAGGTCCGGCCAAGACATGCATGAATGGCCCCTTATTTTGCGTTAAAATAATCCCTGCATTACTTTGATTGTGTATTGATAAGATCCATGATCAGTGTCTAAACTACATGATCAACATGTTTAGTATTATCAAGAACAACAACCATCATGTTATACACTACATAATTTCGGCTCTTACTAGTGTCATGTGGTCCATTTTGATTTTTGATATTTGTCCCACAAATACTTATAATCACATGATTAATTATCTTGTATAATTAAGGATTAATTTGATCATATAACAATTTTATGACTCAAATTAATAAATAATATACACTTAACTTTTAAGTTATATTTTATCATTATATCAATATATAATGGGTCCCACAATGCCTAGTTAGTTTTATTTTACAACTCACTGTAAATATATTAACTAATTACCTCTACCCCATCAAAGTCTATGCATAACCTCAACTACTTAGAATTAACATTTAAGCCAAAATTAAATCTTATTTAATCGTATTCAAATCAGACGAAATTAATTCAGTCCATTATCGTATAATTGGCTATAAACTTATCCGGATGATTCGAACTCAAGTTCCAATAATTACTCTCGTAACAAACATATATCAATATATATTAACGTAACTAATTAATATGTATCGGTATACAAATAATTAGATTTCTTTTGGGTCTCTCCTATAGGTGTGACCGAAAGGGGTCAGTTGATTACCGCCGTCATACGACAATAACGTCTAACTCTAGTCAGCTGACCGTTATCGATTTACGTTAATCAACTGCCGTGGAGTATCAAAATACTAATCATCCCACTAATATTCCAAAATGAGATTTATAATATAAATGCACTATTGTGGAGGACACTTGCTCCAACAATCTCCCACTTGTCCGATACAAGTTGTGCATGTAGCCACACTATTGCGGAGGACTCCTACTCCCACCATATCTCCCACTTGTCTCGACAAGTTGTGTGCTACCAATTCTCTTGTCACTTTAGCGTCACATCCTCCCACTCATCGCAAGGTGTCTTTCAGGTCGCACTTGCGATTGGAAAAAGAAATTGAGTGGTTTTCTCGATCTGGAGAGTAACTGTCTGACCGGAAAATCTACCATAGATCTCTTCCGAGCGTGGCCACGCATTTCCAGTCACTACTCCTCGAGTGGCCCGAAGATGTTACTACCCAACGTGGGTGGACAATTCCTGTTGACCCAACTTACACTGTATAATGCAAATCACCATGACCCAGTAGATGCCCATCGGCCTCCTTTTACGGCACGACCTAGGACAAAACCAAAGTCAATCGGAAAATACACCGACTCAGGTAAATGGTCGCCAGTCTAAAGAATCGACTCATAGGAATATAATAGAAATCCCCGCCACGACCAGGCTTCAACAATTTTGATAAGGGACTCTATGATGGTCACTGTCCGACAGAGTGTCACTACAGTCTGTCTATGTAAACGATCAGTCATCTCCATGACTCCATGGTGCTGAACCAACCATCGATCGACTTACAATCTAGTCATTGCGAGACGTCACCTTATGCAAATGACTAGGGACAATTACTTAGTTCATCATGTTCACTTGAATTGGGTTCAAACTTTCTTATAACCAATTCGGATAAAACAAAGTAATAAAATTTAGTCAATACTAAATAAAAGAGCTCATATAAAGCTCGAACAATGAATGCAATTATCATATATGTAAACATTGATAAAACATTCAATTATTACATATCACATAATCTAGAGGAATTCAGGAACTCGTCTTAATCCCATCGAGACGACATGACTGTCATGTTTAGCCTTTGTAAGAGGCTTGGTTAGATGATCAGCGATGTTATCGTCTGTCCCAACCTTACATACATCTATTTCCTTCCTCTCCACGTAATCTCTAATTACATGGTATTTCCTAAGTACATGTCTAGACTTGTTACTAGACTTGGGCTCCTTTGCTTGAAAGATAGCCCCACTGTTATCACCATACATCGTGATGGGATCTGTGGCAGTAGGGACTACTCCTAGTCCTTCCAAGAACTGCCGAATCCACACAGCTTCCTTTGCAGCCTCTGATGCCGCGAGGTACTCAGCGTCTGTTGTAGAATCCGCAGTCACGCTTTGCTTGAAGCTCTTCCAGCAAACGGCTCCTCCATTCAACATAAAGACATAGCCGGATTGGGATTTTAAATCATCCCTATCAGTTTGGAAACTAGCGTCCGGGTAACCCTTTACACGCAACTCAGTCTCTCCTCCAAACACCAAGAACGAATCTTTAGTCCTTCGTAAGTACTTAAGGATGTTCTTTACGGCTATCCAGTGACTCTCCCCTGGATTGGCTTGATAACGACTCGTCATGCTCAAAGCATAGGCGACGTCAGGGCGAGTGCACATCATAGCATACATGATTGACCCAACTGCTGAAGCATAAGGGATCAACTTCATGCGTTCAATCTCCTCGGTGACGGTAGGACTCTGGGATTTACTCAGAGTGATACCATGACCTATTGGAAGCAAGCCTCTCTTAGAGTCTTTCATTTTGAACCGATCAAGAATCTTATCTATATAAGCTTCTTGACTTAATGCTAGTATCCTCTTGGATCTATCTCTATAGATCCGGATACCCAAAATGCGTTGTGCCTCTCCCAAATCCGTCATCTGGAAATGTTTCCCAAGCCACTCCTTGGTAGAAGTAAGCATTGGTATGTCATTCCCAATGAGAAGTATGTCATCCACATACAAGATAAGGAAAGTAACTTTGCTCCCACTAAACTTCATGTATAAACATGGTTCCTCGACACTTCGAGTGAATCCATTTTGTTTAATTACATGATCGAAGCGATGATTCCGACTCCTTGATGCTTGCTTAAGACCATAAATGGATCTCTTAAGTTTGCATACCTTCTTAGGGTTGGATTTATCCTCAAAACCTTCAGGTTGTGTCATGTACACTTCCTCTTCTAGAATCCCATTCAAGAAGGCGGTTTTGACATCCATTTGCCAAATTGCATAGTTATAAAATGCGGCAACCGCTAAGAGAATCCTAATGGATCGAAGCATAGCGACTGGGGCAAAAGTTTCGTCATAGTGTAAACCATGAACTTGAGTGAAGCCTTTTGCCACCAATCTAGCTTTGTAGACATCAATATGTCCATCTATGCCATTCTTTATCTTGTAGATCCACTTGCACTGAAGAGGTCGCACCTTCTCAGGTAAGTCTACCAAGTCCCATACTTGATTTTCGTACATAGAATCCATTTCGGATTGCATGGCCTCTAGCCAATGCTTGGAGTCTGGACTAGAAACGGCCGACTTGTAGGTTGTGGGTTCATCACTTTCAAAAAAGTAATAAATCACCATCTCCCTCGATACATCCGAGGTAACGATCAGGTTGAAAACTAATTCTACCTTACCTTCTAGGGACAATAACCGTTTCAGACGACGAGGGAACGCTTTCCTCCACTTCATTTTCGGTTTGTGGCTCTCGAACTTCGTCAAGTTCGAATTTTCTCCCACTCTGCCTTTTAGAAACGAAATCGCTTTCTAGAAAGACAGCATCACGAGACACAAACACTTTGTCCTCATGACGGTTGTAGAAGTAATATCCACGAGTCTCCTTAGGATATCCTACAAAATAACATTTGTCGGATCTGTGTGCGAGCTTGTCATTAGACTTCTCATGAACA